>BEXV01003454.1:20275-38064 GCA_003118195.1 Hemicentrotus pulcherrimus | reverse complement strand
TGGTAGCCTGAATGGAAGCCTGAATGGCAGCATTGGCTCACCCCTCCTCAGCCGTCCGATCCAGCGTAAATTGGTCACCCTGGTCAATTGTCAGCTGATCGAGGAAGAAGGCAGGGCCAGGGTGGTCCGGGCTGCCCGATCTCTGGGGGAGAGGATCGTGACAGAACTAATCATCCAGCATCAGAACCCTCAGCAGCTCTCCACCAACCTGTGGGCTGCCGTGCGGGGGAGAGGCTGCCAGTTTCTTGGACCTGGTATGTACATTTGGATGTTAATCATGCTTTCAGTGTATTTCTTGTCATCATTCATCTTTTTCAACTACCATGACTGTGTTTCTTTATTTCTATATATTTTATTCCATGTAAACGTCCCATGTAAAGTTTCCTTTTACCGTATTTGGATTTGGACAAGTAAAATTGATGAAAAAGTACAATTTCTTTTTGCTATGCTCAATGCATATATATGTAGTCTTCTTTTTTCTTTTTTTTTTCTTCAATTTTTTCTGTGAAATATCTTTCCTGGAGGTCATATCTTAGAAATGAAGGAAATATGTGACCAGTTACCCCCAAACAAAACAAAATGTGCGCAGAAATGACTTTTCAGCTGAGGTATGATTCTAAAATATGAGATTTTCAGCTCTAAAGGTTTTGATACTCTTAACCTAATGAAAAAAGAGAATAATGTCCAGGCCCAAAGAATGTTACTTTAGAGAGAAGAAAATACACCTTATTAATTATATATATACATATTATATATTGGCGACTGCCTAAGGGGAACACAACAAGCGGCCTTTGTAGACAGGTTCCTTTAGTACATGTTTCAATGAGAAGCCATTTTCAAGGGAAACAAAAATTGTGGTCTTTGTAGACAGATGGTCACCAAAGCAGGTTTGACTGTATATGTACATGTATGTGAATATTAACTTATCAAACTATACATTTTGTGTCTTTTACAGCCATGCAGGAAGAAACCCTGAAGCTTGTTTTGCTGGCGCTGGAGGATGGGACACCTCTCTCTCGCAAGGTCCTGGTCATGTTTGTAGTTCAGAAGCTTGAGATGCAGTTTCCTCAGGCCTCCAAGACGAGCGTAGGTCATGTGGTTCAGCTCCTCTACCGAGCGTCCTGTTTTAAGGTCACCAAGCGGGAAGAGGAGTCCTCTCTCATGCAACTCAAAGAAGAGGTGAGCTCATTCTAATCAAAATTTGAAAGAAATGGCATAATTATAATAACAATAATAATAGCTACATTTATATTGCACACTAATCCACAAGCCCCCACATAGTACTTTTATTACCCAGGGATTAACCCAGCTATCGCAAGACGCTCCAAGCATTCATTAAGTGTGTTCCTATTATGTACCCATTTACTACACTTGAGTGGACGACATAAATGCTGCCTAGTTTAAGAGCCTGTCTGTACTAGTTTAGCCAGGGGAAATTAGACCTCCCTGCAAGGTCACTGACAGGTGGTTATCTCATCAAATCTTCTTTCAATTAAGCTAAGAAAAAGAGGTTTATTGGGGACCAACGGGCACAGATTAGGCAGTTTGCTATATAGAGGGTGCAAGTAGCTATAAGTAGTGCAGTGGGGATTTAAACCCTGTATTATGTGGTTCACAATGTGGCGACTTATCCACTAGAAATCGCATCACCTCTACAATGTTGACATCGCTTTTTTTCTTTTATCGTCCAGTTCCGCAACTACGATTCCCTGAGACGCGAGCATGATACGCAGATCGTTCAGATCGCCATCGAGGCTGGCTTGAGGATATCACCGGAGCAATGGTCGTCCCTGCTGTACGGTGATCTCAATCATAAGTCTCACATGCAGTCCATCATTGACAAGGTGAGAATGATCATAATCTTCCGCTCCTACCTCTAGGTATCATTTGAAGAGTAGGTTGAGTTCTGGGGAGAGGTGAAACTAATTTTTGAGTGTTATTATTGTTATTAACGGTATGCAATTGTAGAAGAACACCAGAGAAAATAATTTCCCTGAAAGGCATGGCTCTTCATATTCTAAATGTGACAAGTAACAGCTTAATAGTGAGGCCCTATTTTTAAGCCACATGTTTGTGTAGTCCCATATACATCTTTCTGTGTACAGTGTTTGTTACTTTTACCAAGACTGGTCAAATTTCTTATCACTTTGATGACTCAAGAACCTTGCAGTCCAAACCAATACCTATATGCTACATGATCAATCTTTTCTGATCGATTCCACACTGTTTCTTTCACAATGCAATCACATGACCAGAACTCAACTTTATTTCTAAATGTAATACTTTTCACATTTCTGTATCTTGTAATACAGAGCTCAGCGAATATGTGCACAGGACCTTTGTTGTCATTTATTTACGAGTTGGAGAAACAGCTGGAGTTTTTGTGGCAATTAACCATTTTGTATCTGAATGAACCTTTTGGCTGTAAATTTTTTTAAGAAAAATCCTTTGGTCCATTTATAAAAAATTCTTTTTCATTAAGTGGCTGGCATTCAGTCTATTTTTGTAATAGTCATTGTTCCTTTAGCCTTTGTTTCCATTCCGATTTCAGACATCTGTGTTCATTTTTGCGATTGACTCTGATGAGTTCAAGACAAAAAGCTTCAACGTGTCTGAATGAATCCGTTGCTATTCTTTGATTTTGTAGTACCAGTCATCTCTTCAATTTAATACTCTGTACTAATTCACACATTTTTTTCCCCAATCCATTCCCTATTCTACAGCTCCAGACTCCAGCCTCCTTCACCTCCAGTATCCAGGAGCTGACCATTTGCCTCCAGCGCTCCGGAGATCCGGTCCGCTTGGCCCAGCTCCATGCTCAGCTGGAGAAGTTGGCAGCCATTGACCCCAGTCCAGGTACATCTTTGAATCTTTGCATGGCATGAATGATTAACCATTCCACTTTCTTTTAAATATCATATACCAGTAAAGGTTCATTCAGATACAGTTGAACCTGTGTATAGCGCCAAGGGAAACACACAAAAAGTGGTCTCTGTGTGTGTGTGTGTATTGGGTTTTTACAGACGTGTATCAATCAGATATGATTATTTACGTCTGGGGACCGACCTTTAAACGTCGCCATCCAAAAGACGTTACTCAGTTTCGAACCTGCGTCCTGGGCTGAATCAGTCTGTAAGTTCCACTGTTAGCTGGATTACAGGGGCACGCCACAACGCCTAGTTAGTGGTCTTTGTAGACAGGTGGTCTTTATAGACAGGTTCCTTGAGTAAATGTTTCAATGAGAAACCATTTTCAAGGGAAACAAAAAATGTGGCCTTTGTAGACAGATAGTCACTATTAAAACTAAACCGGGTTTGACTGTATCACCAACAAAAAATTGCTGCAGATTTTGTTTATGTGCAAGTGAATGGATTATTAATATTTCATTATTGTTGTTGTTTTCATTATTATTGTGATCATTATTAGGTTTTGTGGGTAATTCCTACTAATGCCCTCACTGCTGTGTATTATTTGCATGTTATCAACAGGAGCAATGATCTCTTCCTGGGAAGGCATCCTGTCTGCTTTGGACTCTGTCAGGAAGGTCCTCAAGGGGCTGATGGAGTTCCTCCAGAACTACTCCCAGAACAAAAAAGCCCTGGATCTCCAGACCCAGAACATCAAGTACAAGACCAGCCTGTGTCGGGATGTCATGCAGAAGGGAGGCTGCCCTCGGGGTCCAAGCTGCACGTTTGCGCACTCGGAGGAAGAGCTTGAGAAGTGAGTAGAAACAATATTTTAAAGGAGCTGTCGCATGGGATGACGGCGTCTACGTCTTTTTTGGACAACTGCACGTAAACGAATGGACTTGATTAACTGCACCGAGGTAGAGGTCTGTGATTAACTGGGTCAGCAAAAGTGTGCGAAACAGACCGAAATTCTCCTCACGCTTCAGTTTCGCGTATGTTGCACGCACGTATGTGAATACTGCGGTTGCGTCGTCTGTAGTCGTATTATACCCGATTGGCCCTGCGGGCCAAGCCAAAGACACATACGTGTAGTCTCGTCATGCTACAGCCCGCTCAGTCTCAGTCCACATTCCTGCATATTGTCCAGGACTTCCATCGGCCTCCTTTGTTGGGGCGAAACTGACTTTTCTAAATTATGGGAGTGTAGTGTATTAATATATTTCCTAAGGCGATAACAAATTCAACTCGTCAATCATTCAATCACGGCGACTCAACATCCCAAACTTTTTAACTATGTGATCTCTCAGAATAAACAACGTGGAAACAAAATAATTACAGTTCTTTGAATTTAATTTATTATCCAACGATTGAACTGGTATCACATTTTACAAAGTAAAGGTGTTTGTAATTATAAATGAAGAAAGACCTGACTAGTCAATAAATTGAACGCAGTACCAAATTATAAATGTATATATATTCCTTACACTTATTAATTCAAACAAAAAAATATATACCGTTTTGCTTGAATAAAAATAGATTTGAACATTTGATTTGAGATTATACTTTAAATTTAAATTTCACTTTCGTCTTTTTCAGGTACCGCTCAAAAAGCCGTCAACTCCTATCATCACTGAACAGTCAAAACAAGAATTCAAACGTTTCACGTGGAGACGGCTCTCTATTAAGCGAGGGTAATAATGAGACATCTACCCTGTCCATGCCCAGCAATTCAACTGGCAAGCCAGCAAGGGACCAGGAATGCTCCGCTGCCGCCAGGCTGGGGAGTGAGTCTCTCTACAGCAGCGTGTCAGGGCTGTTCTCCGATCAGCAGGAACGCAGCACTGGCTCCGCCATGGGCTATAAGTCTGAATCGGGCCGGATCCACAGGCCCCCTCTCAGTGCATTCTCGCAGCTGGCGTCCTCCGAGAGGAATGAGGAAGAGCTACGTCTAGATGAAGATATGTAAGTAGACAAAGATTCTCCGTTAGATCTAGTCTACTGAGAACTAGTCTAACTTCTTGTATCCAAATTGCAAACTAGTACAAATTACAACTTATTTTTATATGAGCCAATCATGATCCGTTATTCTGTCACCAGTATTCAAATTCTTAAATCTGAATTTTATTTGACATGGCTACGTTGATTATATTGAACCTTTTTCAAGGGTATTGTGACCTCATGATTTATGTGGTGCATTGTATTTTCTATCCCTTTCTTGCTCCCAAGTTGACTTCTTGTTCTGTCCCTCTCCCTCCCTTTCTCCGATTCTCCCCTGCTTTTTCATTCTTTTCCCCTGTTGAGTCCTCTTTTCTCTTTTATATTCTATTTCTTTTTCTACATTATTCTCCTTCAATTGTTCTACCTTCAAACTTACTCAATCTATGTTAATCATGCTTCCTCAATACATCTTCTCAATCTTCCAGCAGTAGAGAACATCATAATCTGTATCCACTATGAACATGATGGACAAAGAAAGTGGACAAAATATACAGATCCTCATGTAGACAAAGGAACATCCCTTCACTGCTATTATGTAAAAACTGAATATGCATATGACACCTGTTCTACACATTTTTACATAATAGCATGTGAAGGGATGTTCCTTTGACCACCGGAGGAAGTGTATATTTTGTCCGCTTTCTTTGTCAGTCATGTTCATAGTGATCGGCCCCTTCCCTTCTCATTCCCAAATCCTGAATTACAGGCTGGGTTCAAACCCTTTCAATGCATTGCCCCAAGCCTATAGAGTGGTGAAGTGTGACGTCATCAAGAATCTACTTTTAGAATTTCTCAATTTTTTCTTCATTTTCCAAAAGAGTATACAAAATAATGTCCAGACGTCGAAAAACAATTGAATATGTTGAAGTATTGGCTGAGATATGACCATCTGAATAAAAAGATTGCCTATGGGAACTCAGTGTTACATTCTCTGACTCCTAACCATTAGGAGCCTGAGCTTATAAACACTGAGTTCCTATAGGAAAGAAATTCATTCAGATGATCATATCTCAGCCAATACTTAACATATTAAATTGGTTTTCGACATTTGGACATTATTTTTTATGCTCTTTCGGAAAATGAAGTAAAAATTGAGAAATTCTAAAAATAGACTTTTATGACATCACAGCTTCGGTACTCTATGGAATACACTTACTTCATTTCTTTGAAAGAGTGCTTCACTTGACCTCTTCAAAAAACATCTGAATTCAAACACCTACAAAAGTCTCTTAATTTGTTCAATTCAATGCAATCCAATTTTATTTTATTTCACATCTCTTTGAAAACACTTCAGAAGACAAACAAATCAGTATGAATTAAATAATATAGATATAACAACATTTATGTACATGGTACTATGAAAGAAGGATGAAGGGTGGTGGATGTGAGGGATCAAAGGCTAATTCCCAATATTACCACATTTCCTTTTGGTGATAGACTTAGGGACAGACAGTGCCTTGTTCCCATTGTATTTTTATTTATTTGTACCATTGTATCTCCAGTCAAGCTTCTCTCTATGGGCTCAAGGATCGTAACGAGCAGTCATTGACTACTAGGAAGGAGTTGAAAAGCCCCACTCCTGGGCCGCCACCCCACCTGGAGTACCCTAATGTCTTACCGAGCAGTAACACCAAGATGTACCTAGCCAGTCGTAGCCTGAGCATGAACGCCAGTGAACCATCGGTGGGCAGAGAGGACTCGGAGAGGACATCCAGTGTGGGCGGGGGCCGGGTGATGCACCACGAGGCCAAGGGAAGAAGACCAGGTCCAGAGATCGACAGATATGCTTTACCGCCTGAGGGTAAGTGAGCTTAACTGATCAGCGATAGTCTCTCATCGGAAGATATTTGGTTAACTTTGTGCAATTGTGATTTACACAGAATTAGATTAGAATCTTTAATACATTAAACAATAGTTATTGTGAGAAGTCGTGACGGCTCAGTGGTAGGGCAGTAGACTCGTGACCCAGAGGTCCCGGGTTCAAAACCAAATCAATGCGCTCGTGCCCTTTGGTAAGACATTGATCCTCATTACCTTGGCTCGGAGTAAACTTGAAGCCGTCATTCCCCTGGTTGCTTTCTTACAAGCATACATATTTCTTTCTTAGCAGTCAGGTAAACCTACCATCAAATATTCAATACATATAACTCCTTTGTGGTCAAATGTATTTACGGTATGTATACATAAAAGTATATTTGTACCATGATTTGCACATTTGTATGCCTCCGTTACGAAGTAGCCGGAGACATTATGTTGTCGGGTTGTCCGTCCATATGTCCCGTTCTCGCGATCGCTTTATCTCAAGAACCTACAGATGAATTCCTACCAAACTTTGGTCTTGTATGTATCTTGCAGAGCCAATGAATTGATTAGATTTTGGGGTCATGTGGTCATAGGTCAAAAGTCACAGGGCTCATTATGTATGCCCAAATAGCTTGTGATCACATTATCATTAGAACAGATGGACAGATTACCATAAAACTCAGGACATGTATGTATCTTGATGAGGCAATGAACTGATTAGATTTTAGGGTCATGGGGCTCATTAGAACCGATGGATGGGTTACCATCAAACTCAAGACATGTTTGTATCTTGCATTCGGGGTCATGAGGTCAAAATGTCATACATGTATATGATAATTAGCTTGTAATNGAAGTAGCCGGAGACATTATGTTGTCGGGTTGTCCGTCCATATGTCCCGTTCTCGCGATCGCGTTATCTCAAGAACCGACAGATGAATTCCTACCAAACTTTGGTCGTGTATGTATCTTGCAGAGCCAATGAATTGATTAGATTTTGGGGTCATGCGGTCATAGGTCAAAAGTCACAGGGCTCATTATGTATGCCCAAATAGCTTGTGATCACATTATCATTAGAACAGATGGACAGATTACCATAAAACTCAGGACATGTATGTATCTTGATGAGGCAATGAACTGATTAGATTTTAGGGTCATGGGGCTCATTAGAACCGATGGATGGGTTACCATCAAACTCAAGACATGTTTGTATCTTGCATTCGGGGTCATGAGGTCAAAATGTCATACATGTATATGATAATTAGCTTGTAATAACGATATTCTGAGAACCTGTTAATGGATTCCAACCGAACTTCCATTATGGTTTGGAAAATTGCTCTATGACAGAGGCATCACTTTCGACTGCACGCAGTCGAAGTTCCATCAAGTTTTAATTGTCATGTCCTTTTCAAGTCATTTATAGCTGCAGTAAATTGAGATATGCTGACATCATGTTCTAGATAATTACTACCGGTATGCCCAAATTTTGGGCATAGTAATTTTTCAACTCAAGAATTGCATGCTGCCAAACATTTTGTTTGTGCCTTAGCAGTTTTGATTCCAGTACGTCCTTTGATGTTAGCTTTCTGAAGATTCAAGTCCTAATTTATCAGAGGTGCAGTGAATGTCAATTCCTTTTTTTGCTTTCACAGAAGGGTACTTTTATGAGAGGAGGATGCCATCCAATGAAGCTCCTGCTGCCTATGGTGGCCAGGCTCCTTCTCCGCTTCCACCTCAACCCCACATCCTGGTACCGACCATGCCACCACCACCCCAAGGAGACCCCTATGACCGCAAGCCAGACAAGCACCCTTACCCCTATCGGGCCCCCACTGGTGGTGGTTATCTGTATCCTGAATCCCAGGTGATGCCCCAGACTCCACCACCGGAGCCAAGGCAGTACCGCAGACCGGTGGTGCAGCGCTACGTTGATCCTCATACCATGAAGGCGTATGATGTGGTGCCTGTGGATGACTATGTTGTGCCTGTGGATGACTATGTTGAGCCCTCAGCTCCGCCCCCATCGTTGTTGCCGAGCCAGAGGTACAAGACACAACCCATGTGAGTAGACATTCTATTATGCGTTATAAAGGCGTAAGAGAAGAAAAGATTAACTTTCCCTAATTTGTCATTTATAATGTGCAAGTTGGATGTATTTCTACACAAAGTGTTTTCTGAAAATTTTGATAATTGATATGAAGTTTTATATCTGTCTTGGTTGACTGGGTCAGTTTTAGTCATGAAAGTATAATATGGGATTCCAAGCAATCCGTGAATATTGAAAAGTGCCCCACCCCCCCCATGTTGAAGTATTGGCTGAGATATGACCATCTGAATAAAAAGATTGCCTATGGGAACTCAGTGTTACATACTCTGACTCCTAACCATTAGGAGCCAGAGCTTATAAACACTGAGTTCCTATAGGAAAGAAANAGCTCATTTTGTACATTTCATGCAGATATCATGGGGAGCCAGAGTTCTACCCTTCGTACGATCAGCGAGGGCGCAGGATCAGTGACATGAGACATTTACCACCGGTAGGCACACCACAGGGGAACCCCAGCCACCTCTTCCCGAAGGATAGCTCCAAGCGACCCGAGATGAAGGGGGGTAAATTACCAAGCCACATGGCTGCAGTTTCACCGCCCAAACCAAAGCCTCCTCTTAGAGTGGAAAGGGTAAGCCATGCTTTATTTCGCTAAAACTTTTCACTCCTTCAATTGCTAAGTAAACCATAAATATTTGAGCTTAAGCACAAGAGTTGTAAAGGTTTTGCATGCATTATTATCATTGAGTGTTTGTTCATTGGAATCTGTTGTTCACTTATTCTTACTTCCAAGGGGCAAGTCAATAAGGTTTTAGCTCAACAAGATCATTTGAAAAAAAAGTTCAATAAATTATGTTTTGCAAGATTTTTGCTTTGTCATAGACTTGTTTATGATGTTGTCTCTTAGAAAGCTATACTCTACGGTTAATCTAGTGGAAAAACGAGAGTACTCTTACAGTCAATAATATTTCTCAATTCATCAAGCTAGATATGAATATGAAATATTCTGTATTATTAACCATATCATACATCTGAGCAGGGCAGTTTTAAAATGTTAATCGCCCGATTTCACGAAACAAAGATAATTGAAATGTTTTTAAAAAAGGTGATATTGCCCCCTCAGCAAAGTCAATGGTAAATTGCTTGTAAAACGTCGGTCAATAACTTGCCGACTTTACATCCAGGTATTTAAGTATTTTGTATTTTCATCAAAAATTTTCAGCTAGCGTACAGTATTTCAAATGCCTCCAGCGGGGGCAACTCCTGAGGTGTCACGGCGCTCACGCCATGCAATTTACTATGAGCCGCAGTAACTGCACTACACTTCACTAGTTGTAAATGCGTTCTTAGAATTTTTAGAAATTGTACTTGTTATTCAGATTTAATTGAATCTTTTTTGTTGTTTTAACTCTAAAGGTTATTCAGCATTTTTAAGACATTGAAGGAAAAACTTCATCTTGTGACTTGTGATGTCTTGTTTGAATTCTTATTGGATACAATACATCAGCATCAGGACTCATGAATTGTTTTTTACACCTATAGGCCTAATTATTTGTTTAACTAATATTTTCACATTTGCTCTTACTGTCTAACTTTGTTGATAATAGAATTAGTGAATGGCCTTCCGGGCGATACAACATGCATATATTGCTCTCACGATATTTAAATCACCCTCGCCTGCGGCTTGGGATATAAATCTAGTTCAGGCAATATAATGTTGTATCGCCCTCAAGGCCGTTCACTATTGCTATAATGTTACTTTGCATCAATCTACTTACAACTGTTTTGTTTGGGTTACACATGGTTTTTCACAATGGAATCTCTCTTGCGTGTTCGCTTTAGGGCCCAAGCCTGACGGATTTGAATGAACGTCAGACCTACCTGGTGACCATGCTCGACGAGATCCAGGATGATACTGACTCCAAAGATGATGACCCCGTCACCTCCACCCCATGGAGTAGGACCAACACCTCCTCCAATCCTCCCACCAGCCTGTGGGCACACATGGCTGATACCCAGACTTCATGGACAACGTCTAGCAGTAGAGCCCTGTCTGATAGCCTATGGGGAACACCCACTGCATCAAAGGAAGTGATATCATCTACGGGCCTTAGCTTTAGTTTCACAGGCATTGAAGATGAAGATGAGGAGGAGGACATCGACCACCGGAAGAATGGTATCGATGTTGATGCAGAGGAGGAGCTGGAGACTTCCAAGTTCACCGAGGACGATGAGAATGCTGATCAGGCAGAGAGGTCGGACAGTGAAGTAGGAAGCTATAATCCTTGGACAAGTACTTCTCTGTTCATGCCAAACACCGGAAGAGCTGTTAAAGAGACAGCGACAAACTACACGATGACTTACAGCAAGGTGTTGGTCCGTCATGTCTCGGCCAACGAGGACGACCCGTCGCAGAGGTCACCTCATGGCTCGCACCAGATGGGAGACTTTGAGAAGATGTCCATGCATGAACTGGAGAGGACCTTGAAGGAGGTGGAGCAGCAGGACCAGAGGGCTGGCAGTAGTCACTTTGAGCGGGGACACAAGATCCAGATAGAGATGGGTCGTCGAGAAGAGGACGGTCCCACCCCTTCACCCCACTTCGCGAGCAACTCCCCTGTCCCCCTACCAGCCCAGCTTGTCAGCAAGGAACCCATCCTGCATATGTACACCAAGTACCCCCATGCAGGGGCTCTGGCGGCTTCGTATGGACCGGTATCCGGCTCGGCCAGAGCTCTGGGCAGCAACACGGGCCCTCTTAAGGTGAGCGCTGGCATGGTGGAGAATACAATGCCAGTCAACATGACACAACAGGATTGTCAAGTGGCTCCAGGGTTCCAGACCCCTGAGGGAGACGGCTACTACATCAAGACACCCCAACCACCTTCGGCTGAACTTGAAGCTACAATTCTCAAAGAGTGAGTACAAAACTTCCACCATTTATTACGATAAGAAGCCACCATCCTACCCGAAATGTTAATAAAAAATCAAGGATTTGGTTTCCAGGTTATGACCTTAATATTTTTAGGTCAAAGGTCAAAAGTATATGGCTAGTAAAACACTTTCCAAGAGTATATGAAAGTTATTTCTTCAGATTTCCGTCATATGGGCTGTTACATGTACATATAGAAGAAAGAGGTACATGTACTTGCCTTACTATTATTTTGGTCGAAGGTCAAAGATCAAATGATACAGTTGTGTTAGATCTACACATGTAACTTCTGTTGAGGTCAAAACTGAGAGTAATTGAAAAATTGTAAAGTCTTTGATTTTGAATTGTTAGATTAACCACCGCAAAAAAAAAAAACAGCCACATATTTCAAACATAAAAAGAAAGGCAACTTCCGTGTAATAAAGGTTCTGTGCGTATTCACTTAATAGATCCGTGTTGTAAGGCATAGAAATATGAAGCGTAGTAAACTTTAGGTCAGCTTTAATCCTTTTAAGAGACAGGATTTACTCTTAGGCCTACTTGAACACATACTGTTCTTCAAGTTGGCAACGATAATATTTTTCTTTTAATGGCTTTAATATTAGTAAAATAAGTGTAATGTTTCTATTATTCATGGGCAACAACAGAGTCCAAAAAATTGAAATAATATTGAAAAAAACAATGATTTTGAATCTCTCATTGTGTCGCCAATTTACATGTAGGGATTTTTGAGCTTATATTACTTTTAGAAATTCCTAGCAATATTTTCATGAAACAAAAACAGATTGTGTGTAGAAGTTTTTGCCTTTTCTACTCATGCATGTTGCATATTTTTAGGGCTCAGAATTGCAAGTTATTGAGCCAGAGCACAAAATGTGGAAAGATTGTCTCAAAATGGTTAAAGGGATCTGGTAACTTTGTCTCAGATTCTGAAACAAAATTCTGGATTTAGCTCATGATGCAATGAAAATTATAAACCTTTAGGTCAGTCAGGAACCCCATGACATTTACAAGCCGATCGCCTGCCTGATTATCAAGATATTCATGATTGGAATTACAGATTTTGAAAACCGTTCGCCTGACGGTTTTCATAACACTACAGTCTATTGGGAAAAATGAGTATGGTAAAACCGGTCACTCAGAGATTTTTACTTTTTGAGGCACTTCTTGATCATTTTGAAGCGCAATTTTTTTTAGGGCTTCAATATTACACCATATCACAGACACTGATAACACGTAGGGCCATGTATCTCAGATTTAACATTGTTACATGATCCCTTTAAAAAGAAACACAGTGGTTTAGCTGCATCATATCTAAACAAGGGTTTTTTTGTGTGTGTGTTTTGGCAGTGACTGGGAGACCACTGTTGAAAAGCTTGTTGAGTGTGATCCACAAGCGCAGGAGAAACTGAAACAAGCCCTGAGCCAGGTTAGGACCAGGATCCAGGCCAAGGAGACCGCAAAGGTAGGTCCAAAACATTTCTGCGAACCTTGGAACTTGGCGTAATTATTTGATTTGATATATATGGATATTTTTTAATCCTTTGTATGCTATCTACGAATATGTGCCAGAAAGCACATGTTTTTACCAAAAGAGTTGTTACTTGGTATTTAAAAAAAAGAAAAAAAGGGGGGGGGAACAAAATTATCAGTATAATTCTTATGTTAATGATGATTCAAATGTTTTGCAAAACAAGAAATTATTTTCTTTGTTATATAACTCTTTGTTATGTCAATAATGATGCTTTTGTGATTATGTAAGTTTGATTTGTATCTTGAATGTAAATTGGGTGTACCTAATAAATCCTCTAATGAGGCAATTAAAAATAAAATCTATGAACTGGTCTAAAGATCAATGTTTTTTGTTCATTTCCCTCATATGTCTTTCTTTAGCATGCCCACAACACCTTTATACTAGACTTTGAAGAGAAGATATTGGAGAACATGAACTCCGACAAAGACCACCGGCCTGTCGTCGACTGTAGTCATGGCGGAACCCATGTAACACACCAGGTCAAACCTCCTCAGGTAAATTACCTTTCTAATATTGTAATTGAATTGAATTCAAGTCTTGGATTAAGCAGCTAGGAGCAAGGGGCATTTTATTTTCAAAAGCTGCCCCTTTTCTTTTTGTTTTTCTTTTTTATTGGTTATTTTTTTATTATCTTGGGTTATTTTTCTAATATTTTTTATTTTTATCTATTTTTAAATTTTAATTATTTTTAAGATACAATGTTGATTTCATAATGCGAATACGATCAATTTAATAACTTTTTAATCTTAACAAGATCAACAGGAAAGATTCATCAAGAACATCAACTTGTACATAAAACAGTATTTTAAAGTAACTAAAAATATTGATGAGCAAATCAATAAATAAATCATCAACTTCACAAAACAAAAGTCTATCCCAAATCGAAATCGCACCTCACACACAAACCCTCTGCCCAAGCTTCCGCCACACTCTCGACAGAACACGAACGGCCCATTACTGGAACTCAAAAGGTTTGTGGTGGGAAGCTGGCCGGCTAGCTTTTTGGCAAAACAACGATATGTCGGCTGCTGGCAAAATGAAAGTAACTGCGATCGAGAACATCGTAGGTGTTCTTAACTAGTCAGTGAGAGAATTCTAAATCCTATTTGAGATGAAATGATAAATTACACCTACAAACAAACCTCAACAGATCTCTAATGACTATTCAAATGCTTGTTTATTTCTGTTTCTTGATCCTTCGAAACATTTGTACGTATGTACTTGCGTGCGCGGCATCAACATCTAGCGATTGCATAAACAACGGGCGCATTTTCACAGCAAACTCTTGCGCCTTGCCGTCTAGTTATAGATGATTATGGGTGCAATTGGTGGCTTTATGAGCGAAAATTTGCGCCCTTCGTCCGCTTTAATAATCGAAGGCTTTTTGAATTGGTTTATTAAAAACAACATGACATGCAGCTCAAGACTGATATTGTCTGTTCTACAAAATAATCAGGTAATTACATTATGATGAAAACATCAAACAATAGTCCTTTGTGCGCTTGATTGTAAACATGAAGATCAAAGATTCAAATGGAGAATGGCTTGAATGTGGTGGAGTGGATTTGGAAATCTGCAGATGCTCAATTGTAATTGAATTTAATAAACAAGTTGATAAATTCACCATTGAAATGTTTTGATTGTAAATTGCAAATTGACAAAAACATTGCACATGCAGTCAAACCTGCTTTAGTGATTACCTGTCTACAAAGACCACATGTTTTGTTTCCCTTGAAAATGTTTTTTTCAATGAAGCATATACTTGTCTACAACCTGTCTACAAAGACCACTTTTTATGCCTCCGTTACGAAGTAGCCGGAGGCATTATGTTTTCGGGTTGTCCGTCCGTCCGTATGTATGTCCAGTTCTCGTGATCGCATTATCTCAAGAACCGATTGATGGATTTCTTCCTTACTTTGGTCATGTATGTAACTTGCAGAGGTAATGAACTGATTGGATTTTGGGGTCACGAGGTCAATGGTCACAGGGCTCATTATGTATGCAAAAATAGCTTGTGATTACATTATCATTAGAAAAGATGGACAGATTACCATCAAACTCAGGACATGTTTGTATCTTGCTGAGCCAATGAAATGAATAGATTTTGGGGTCATGAGGTAAAGGTCATGGGGCATATTATATATGCAAAAATAGCTTGTGAACGCATTCTCATTAGAACTGACGGATGGATTACAATCAAACTTATGACATGTATATCTTGCAAAGCCGGTGAACTGATTAGATTCTAGGGTCATGTGGTCCAAAGGGTCATACAGTATACGCCGAATATCTCCGCAACATGATTTACACGATTCAAAATGGAACATTCAAAATTTATTTTACATGATTCGTCTTTTGCCAATTGAGCGGAATTCGAATCGTGTAAACGTGTAATCGTGTAAAATTACACAATTTCTCATTCCGGTCGAATCTTGTAATCAGCCCGCGAAAATCTCCTCACCACAATTACACGATTTGATTGCTCGCTGGAATTGTGTTGATTCCAGCCGTTGAAGATGGCGTTATTAACAAACTCATAATTATGCTTACCATTTCGCCAGGCGTCTTATCACTCCACTATCGGCTGGTAGCAAATAAGTAGGGACATTCTTTAATCGTGTAAATTTACACGATTACACAGTTACACGATTGTTACATTTGGTCGAATCAGCCCACCAATGCACTTAACTATTTACACGATTACACGATTCAGAGCGACATTTTCAAGCGTGTAAATCAACACGATTACACAGTTACACGATGCAGGTGAATCGTGTAAACCGTGTAATCCAAAAAATATATTCAATTCAAATTCAAATTCAATTTCGGTTTATTAATATCAAAATAAACAATGTACAATGCAGTAGTCCAGGGACCAATAATGCATGTTTACATAAAAATGTGCATAAAAACAGGAATGATCATATAACTGTACAATAAAAATGATAAAAGATAAAGTTAAAGTTATTGTTCATACCCAAAGTTATATACATATATAAATAAATGATAATAGATAAATATTGAACCAGTTATTGCAAGTACAAATAATCTTTAAATTTAACAATTATTTAAAATATATATAGAGAGAGAGAGAGAGAGAGGAAATTATTATATGGCAATTGTTAACATGAGATCCATAGACTGGAAACATATACCTGCAGGTGTGTCTGTTGTGTGATAGGTAAGTTCAAATTATGTTGAATATGATTATTACATTAAGAATATATCATCATATATTGTGCTACCGTGTTGCAGAGATTTTCGGCGTGTACTGTACATGTTTATTGGAAATAGCTTGTAATCACCATATTCTGAGACCCTGTTAATGGATTACAATCGAACTCGAATTTGAACAAAATGCTTCCGTTTTGGTTTGTCAAATTGCTCTATGACGGAGGCATCATTTTGGACTGTATCACAATCCCTTTTTTTTTTTTGTCTTCACTTCTAGCAGCATGTTTCAGTCCAGCCTGATAGCAGGGCTGTTAAGATGCAGGAGTCTGGACTCTCCCGCTACGCCCGCCAGCCCGACCCTCACCCCAGGGACCCCAGGGACCCCAGGGACCCCAGGGACTCCAGGGACTCTCACTGGGTGACGCAGAGGGGCAGTCCAGGCCACGCCCCGGGTTATCAGTACGTTGAACCCCACCCGCATATGGATGGATACACCAGCCCCAGGACTGCTTACCCTCGCTTAGTCCCCGCGGGCAGCAGACAGACCGCGTATGGCCCCCCTCCTGCTGGACCCGCTAGCCATGTACAGGTGGAAAGGCAAGGGATACATGCCTCTAAACGCCAGATGGTAAGTCTGAATTTTGTTTCTCTTGTTGTTTTTCATATAACAGCAAGTGCATCATATGACTTGGTAAAAGTTGATTGGTGATAATTTGACATGATCAATGCTGTTTAAAATCTGCCCCCTCCCCCCTTTAAAAAAGTGTAATTTTGTTCAAGGTTCTTTTGAGGTTGTGACATGCTGGTTGGTCATACCAAGTGCAAGAGAAATACTGCTGTTCAGTTCACCCACTCAAGGCCCGTTCAGATATGATGCAGTCAACCACTGCAGAAAAACAGCCAAAAAGGTATAAATGAATGGCAATGGTCCCAACAAAGGTTCTCTGTGTGTTCACTATGTTCCTTGTTACAAGAAAGGAAATGTGAATTGTATTATACTTTACGTCGTCTTAAAGTAAAACGGCACAGTTTCGTCGCTTCTTATCTGATCGAAGCTTAAAGGTAAAGACCAGTATTGGAAACGCCCCGATTTTAAAAAAAATGAAATGGAAACTCTCTTTACCAATCATGTGAAAGAATATGTTTTGACTAATACACGATGATAAAAAATTTGCCGGGAAACCGCCTACTAATCCATATATTTGGAAAATTGGTTTCTCTCATGGTCTGTGAGGGATACAGGGTAGTCCCATATACATCTTTCTGTGTATAGTGCTTGTAACTTTATAAAGAATGGGCCAAATTTCTTATCATTTTGATGATTCCAGAACCTTGCAGATGCTTGATGCTAGATGATCAACCTTTTCTGATTGATTCCACAACGTTTCTTTCACA
>BEXV01003454.1:5563-20117 GCA_003118195.1 Hemicentrotus pulcherrimus | reverse complement strand
GGCAGATGTTGTTTTTGGAAGATTATATGCGTCTTCATGTCAACACTGCAAGGTAAAATTGTCGGTAAGATGTGTGGAAATGTCCTGTTCCATAGTGGTATAGTTTTGTACCATTCGTAGTCCCATATGTGCAAATTTGTGCTGGTTTTGACTTGACTTTTTTTTTTTTTACTCTGTCGCCGTATATACGCCGCACCCCGACTTTTTGATTTTTCTCTCCCGAAAATACTGCGGCGTTTAAGCCGGCAAATACAGTACTTAAGTTACAGTGGGAAAAATGCTTTCTTATCATTGCATAAGACGGCCAAATAAAAGTTGTTCTTTTCCTTCTTTGGTCCATGTTTGACTTGCAGGAAGCAGCAGACCTTCAGTATGCCAAGCAGGTGCAGGACAAGGAGCGCGAAGAGTACCTGAGGCACCTGGAGGATGTCCAGCGGAGGCGCGACCAGATGGAACGTCAGGAGCAGCAGAGGCGAGCCCAGGAGGAGCGAGACAGGAAGATCGCCAGGGAGCTTGCCATGAGGGAGGCCATGTCCAGGGGGTACAACAATTACTCCTAGTGGTGGAGGAGGGCAACTTTACCCCCCTCCCTCCCTTCCTCCCCAAGAAAATGCAGAAGAGGTTCAGGAAATTGAAGTTGTTTCTGTAGTAGCATTATAAGACAGCTACTGTATTGCAAATTGATGGGAAGGGGGTACAACAATTACCCTTAGTGGTGGAGCTTAGATGCCGGAGGAGGGTAACGTTACCCCCCTCCCTCCCTCCCTCCTCAAGAAAGCGCAGAAGAGATGCAGGAAATTGAAGTTGTTGCTGTAATAGCATTTTAAGACAGCTACTGTAATGCTGTCATTTTTCTTATACTGCATGATGCAGAACTGATCAAATATTAAGTGATTCAATATGTTGATTTGTAATGTTCCTTAATTATGAACACATATACATGTAATGTAAGGAGGAAGATTTTGTAGTGCATAATCTTTTCCTGGCTGCTTTTTAGAGTTAGATATTGCTATCAAAGATTGTTTACATTTATCTGATAGTGTTAAGAACAGTTTATACCAGTGAACTTCTAAATGATATTATCAAAAATATCTTCTGTATTTCACTGTTCATCACTTATTATCTTTGTATGCCTTTTGACGATCGTATTTATTTGGAGGATTTTATGGAAGGGAGAAAAAGATATGTGTGGATATGAAAGATATTTTTCATTCCCGGCTAATGAGATATTGTTATCTTCCAACCCATATGTTAGTTACATATAATTATACTGCATAAGCAGCTATTTGTGCAGGGGGGTTATTTTCACGAATTTCCCACAAATTACTCATTGATGGCGAATTTAACAACACGCACAAAATTTTTCCAGCAAAGTATTGTCGCATGTCGGAATCGCTGGAAAAAAACCCTTGTAGCATACAGGGTCTAGAGTCTATACACTATAGCATAAGCCATCACTGGGTCATACAGCAAAGTTTAAACCACAATGATCGAAAGCGAGCACTTCAAAATGGATTATTTTTCATTTATTCCTCCCAAATAATTCTTATATAATGATGATTGTGACACTCACTGTCTCTGTAATGAGTCCATGATCCGGCATGGGAATAGAAAGATAATTATTAAAAAGTATAAAATTGGGTTGTTGTTATTCGGTGGAGGTTGACCAAGAAGATTAGAAAAATGATCTTTCCACTGGTTTAGTCTCTCTTGGGGTGTTTTACCTCTAAGCTTATCCACTGGGGTCGAGGTCTTTCCAGTGATCTCTTTTACAATATCCCATACTTTCCTAGTCTGCTGTTGTACTGCACCAATCTCGATTGGTTATGGTTGCAGCTTTACGTGAAATAATGATATCGGTACTCCAATTTGTCCCTTAATCATAGACCACCGAAATTATCGTGGGGCAAAAATGTTGCCATATACAATAAGCAAGCAGGCGAGGCAGAAGAGAAGGCAGTGTGTGATGCCAAAATTATGTCATTTTGTAAATGGCTTTGGCCACTTCTGCAATCGAAGACACTTCTTTGTCGATTTTTTTCCTCCATTAATACTTTTTTTAGACATTTGAAAATTAAGTAGTATTAATGTTTAATACTATCCTTAATACCATCCTTACTCGAATCATGTTCAGTTCCTTTTCTTCAAATCATGTTTAGTTTTATTAAATTTAATGTTGGTTGAGAGGCACACAACTAGGAATGGATCCTCTTAAATTTTAGGGGATCTTTATTTCAGCATAATATGACATCTTGAAGTTAAAGAATTCATTTGCATTTGTTTTAGAATCCAAATGACTCGCATAGCTTCCCCACACAAGGAAAATACAAGCTCAATTCTTCAAGTTGACAATTGTTTTGCTAAACAATTCTCAATTCCTGGTGTTTTGAATTTGAATTTTTGACCAATACGGCTTCTTGATAGCTATATCTCAAAATCAAATTTGGGAGCGAGTGGAGGAACAATATTTCATAGGTGTCAGGCAAATTTACTGTGTAAGAAAGCTTCCAGGCTTTTCTGCTTGAAAAGCCTAACCTCCACTGATTCTTTTGTGGGTTTGGATTGGTTATTTATTTATTCCCACAAAGTGTAATTTGGGATAATTGTAGTAGCACATCCACTGACATTAGGATGGCTACATGTTCCTTACAAACTTTCACAGACGTCAGATGCGTATGGGGTTGGGTTACCTTAATAACTCTTTGTATAACACACAAATATTCTCCAGGGGGGTGTTTCACAAAGATCCTTCCTCGAACTTAACTCTAAGTGGGACTTACAAATTATGGAAAGCCATTAGCTTCTTTGAAAATATTTTGTAAAAGTTATTTTGAAAGGCATTAATTGTTTTTTCAAATCATTCATATTTTCTATCATCAAGGAGATTTTATGTTCTGGATGTGGAATTTATAAAAAGTCTAAATACTTGAATTTCTGCTTTTGAATATATTTCATTTTAAGACTCCAATGGCTGTCCATAATTTTTAAGTCCAACTTAGAGTTAAGTTCTACTAAGGATCTTTGTGAAACACCCCCAGGTGCCACACTGTATTTATCATCAGATATACCAAGGAGGATATCTTTGGATATCTTCGGATATTCACATACAAAGGCTTTAAGATTACTTAACTTTTTCCAGTGCAAGATCAATCTAAACCGGTGCTAAGAGGGTTGTCTTTGAGCTAATCAGACCTGAAATGGGTAATTTTGCAAAGCTGTTGTGTCGCACAAAGCAATCTATCCATCGATTGGTGCCTATTGCTTGTGCAAAATTGCATGTGTGGCAATCGAGCGACCATGCAGAAAGGCAAGGATAGCAACCGAAGTGTTACAAAAGCAGCTGGTATTAATCAGCAGCTGTACGAATAGTTGTTTTAGGGAATCATGGAAAAGCATGAAGGTTTCTCCAGTTTGAAATTAGTTCCTCTTTCATTTCAACATTGTTTCCATGTCTACATGTACTTTTTTTTTACTAAGTATTTTGAACATCCAACCATATCTAGATCGGTTCTTGTACCGCTGTGATAAACTGTTGATAACATACATTTATTTTGTGTGTTTAATACAGGGTATATTCTCATTCTCTATCCTCTTATATTTAATCATTTTTGAATATATTTCAGAAGTTATGGACCGCAGTGCTTGATATGATTCGCATCTTGATATCGTCTTGGAACAATATTTTTCATATTGTCGCCTTCAATTTTTTAGAAAGCTACACAAAATGTAGGAGATCCGTGAATCAATTAAGCAGGTTTTTTGTTTTTGTGACATGTACATGCAGTCAACCGTTCCATGTCATTCAGTAAATCTGAGTAATACAATCAAATTTGCTCATATCTTCATCTTAATATGAAATGTAATGATACGTTATTTAAATTCTTCTCTATTCTTAGATGAGACATCGTATAAATAACCATGTATTGTGTAGAGTCATCATGTAAAGGATGCCCATTTGTGCGGTTCTTTAGATATTTATTAGCCTATGTCGGGTTATGTAACCTCATTTTGAAATGCACCTTGATTGCTCTAGGAGTATTGCCCTCAACCCCCAACCCCCAGTTTATTTATGAGATTAAACCAGGGCGCAAGAACAAGACACAGGCGTAAGCAGGTGTTATGTGTATTGTCTCTATTTGAAGGATGCCCCTTTGTGAGATTTATTTAGATATTTATTCTGCTTTTTTTAGCATTACTAAGATGGAACCGTATCATTTTTATCGGTCTAAATGCAGGTGTATTATCCCTCCCCAATCTCTTTTTGAAAATGAGATAAAAGGAGGGCACAAATTCTAGACAAAATACTTAAACTACTCTCCTTTATATTAAAGGATTGTTATATCCCGTCATTCATGTGAAAATCACATTTCTAAAAGTTGTCCATTACCGACATCAGAAAGTTGTCAATTTGTTGTCTTTGGAAGAAAAAAAATGGGCAGCAGTTTACAAAACCGTCATGAGTATTCGCACAAGTTCCCCAACAACCCATTGAAAAGCATGTGTTAATATAACATGCGTCTCGATAGGATATCTGTGAACTTGTACGTATGATAATTTCGTTAAAACCGATGCCCTGGTTTCTTAACCCCTCCCCCCCCCCCTTTATGGCTGTTTCAAAAAGTACCGAATAGGTGAAGAAGGAACAAAGTTCTGCCTGTATCGTGTAAGATGTCCATATGCTTTCAGAAAGAAACTGAATTTTAGACTGAAGCAAGTTCACAAAGTAAACTTCAGATGATGGTTGAAAAAATTTTGTAGAAATATTCTGTCGTATGTTATGAGAGAATTTTTATGGGTTTCCTCAGTGAGAGAAAACCATTGGGAGCTGATATTTTCTGTTTTCTAGCAGCTGCTCTCGTCTTTAAGGAAAATTGAACTTGAAGCAGTTTGTAACAGGATTAGAAGAAGAGGGAAATTATTATTAAAAGAGCCATGTTGGGTCGCTATGTTTTGATAAAACATTTATGTGTACACTTTACAAGTCAGATTAAAAAAACTATGACCATTTAATTAGTTTGTGGGTGCCTTTATATACATCGGTAACTTTTCATTGTGTCGTGGGACGCATAGAAGGGATGGAGTTGTTTTCAAAATTTATTTTTAGTGTAGTGATTTGATAGGTAGGTTTTACTGCGTGAAATTGAAATCGATCGTGACTTGATGTTTAAGTTGTGTGAATGTTGTGTTAACATGTGTATGTCTAGATGACTCGGCATTTAATATGTTGTTGATATCATTCTCAAATAATAGCGATAGCAAATGTTTTATGATATGAAGAAGGTTTCATTTTACATTAATGTGTATCATATGCATGCTGTCTAAATATTGGCTTTAATTGCCACTTCTAATAGTGATCAACGTATTGTAGGTTTATTAATGTTATTTCTTTAATGCATGTATCATCATTTTTCATTAAGTGTGTGCCCTGGATAGTTGTAGTCTATTCCAACAAATTGCTCAATGTTTATTCTATAATTGATACTTAAAAAATAAAAATCTGTGTCAACTGACTTGTTAGCATTGTAGTGATCTTATTTGAATATGTAGAAGTGTATTTTATGAATATTCATCTATTATATCTGATAGCAGTATACTAGTAGTACATGATTTCGTTACAAATGCATTTAATTCAATAGTGTTTTTTTTTTTTCACCTTTTGTACATGATAAAGAAAAGTAAGTTTAAAGTAAAATCACAAATATATACATTAATCATTTATAGAAATCAAAACTTACATTCAAAATCGTAACCCTTGATTATTCTATAGATTAATTAAATGCTTCGTTTTTTTTTTCTTCTGTTTCTTCAAATAAATGCCACATTTTTTGCTATGCTATTATAAAGTTAAAGATGGAGTGCAATGCTCTATGAGCAATAACTACCTGAAGTTAATAATGCATATGCTATAGGTTAAAATTATTTCATGAACAGAAGGGCATTGCAGCTTATAACTGAGGTTCAGACCACGGCGTTCATTTCTTTTTTGTAAAAAGCACTTAAAGGGATTGTTGAGTTCTGTTTTCAGACCGCAAATGCCTTCAAAGTGCATGGTTATTGCTCTTCTTCTTATCTATGACATTTATAGTGCCCTTTTCAAACCTAAAATTGCTATAAAGGTAATTTTAGACCCCAAAATGTGTGAAATTTAGCCAATACGATCTTACCAATTCAGCTCCACTTTAAAAAAACATGGTGACCGTTAATTATTTAATTAAGAATAATACATAAGTTGGCTTATTGTGGGTACTATTAGCAACACAAAAATGCCAACAAAAAAGCCAACATCGGCATTGGCTGAAATACGACGTAAAAGGTGTTATTTCTTTTTTTTTCAACGTATTGTTCAAATTTGTCAAAATATCTAATATTTGTGGTGGTACCCAAGTATTAGAAATCGTTATATTTCAGCCGTCTCTGAATCGATTTTGATCAGACAAGGATGATTTTGTCATTTAAAAATTATGTTCTTTCAAATTTGACACAGTTTTTCATTATCTCACAAAAAAATATTTTGTGTAGCGCCCTCTGCAACAGAACTCGACTATCCCTTTAATAAGAGAAGTCTTTGAAACCAAATGTTAATAATTATACTAATCTGGGTTTACATAGCTCTTAATAAATGGACAATGTCTTTAAGCACTTTAACTCCCGACTTGGGTTCTGTGCGCACCCTATTCTTTGCGACCGTGTACGCATGCGTCAACTAACTAGTCTTACATAATGACTCATTTTGTTATCGCTCCATAGACATCTGAGATGTCCGTATACTACCGTAGTGTGTTTATCATTCATATCATGAATTAGAAATGTCAGTGTGTGTGTTATCCAAATAAAATTTAATAGCCAGTTAATTGTGTCTATTGTGTAATTTCTTATTGGAAGTACATGTACATTTTTACCTAAAGAAATACGTTGGTGTGGTCATTGAGTGAATGTGATATTCTCCCTTTCTTAATCACTACTACAATGTATTAAAAAGAAGGAAACTTTAGGGCGAGAACAATTGAAAGAAAGAAATGAGAAGTTGTAAAGATGGAGAGAGCGTGATGGAAGAGGTACACTATTTGAAAGGAAATGGAGAAAAATCAAGATTCGATTGTCGATGCAAAATGGTCATTTGGTGCTGCACGGGGAAGGGGGTCAAAAAAAGCAAGCTACATAACGAGGACTCAAATACATGTACATTCAGAACAATCAAAAGTGGAACTGTCATGTTCAGTTGAGTACAAGAATTTTTATTACAAATTAAAATGTTCAACTCTTGGCACAATATTTTTCATTTTTTGCTCAATTTCCTTTTCACGCTGATCTCACCGATTTCATTTGCAAAAATCATACAGCAATAATCGTAAGCATGATGGGTGATCTTTACAATATACTGTACATGGAAAATTAAAATTTGCTTTTAAATTCAGAATATTGACGAGAAATTCAATTCACTAAAAGAAGGAGGAAAATACTGTTGGCATACACTAAAACAAAATTTGGCATTCCTGGATCTATACAAACTGTCATATTGTACTCGTATGCAATCAAACTTTCCACCACAAGAGAAGTTTTTGTAGCAAAATGAAATGGGGGAAAGAAACATGTTGAATAGCTACATGATGTTCTCCTTCCATCGAAAGTTATACATACCGGTATATGTATATACAAGATAAATTGGTACTCTGTTCATGATTTCTGGTGAATTGTAGTGGAAATATTAGCAAGGGATGCTCGATATTGTGTAATCTTGTGCTTCATGATAAAGTTACCTAGATGTACAGGCAATATCACAGCCTGAGGAATACATGTAGTTTACTTGTAGCTGTACGTCCAAATTGGAGTACAGTATGCATCCAAAATGTGCACAACATTTAAAAGATAAGCACTTTGCCATGCCTGCCTTACTTTGAAGGGAAGGTTGAGATCTGGAAAAGGTGAAAACAATTTGTGATATTTTTCCATTAAAAAAATCTATATTAGAGTGGAAGAGTATTGTAGAAAAAATGTCCACTGAAAAGGATGGCTTTTCAAATGCCCTCATATTCAAAATATAACAAGTAACATCTAAAGGTCAAGGACCACAAATCAATGTTGCATGTTTGTATAGTCCCATATACACGTTTCTGTTTACTGTGCATGTGATACTTAACAATACAGAGCCAATTTTTTTATCATTTTGATGATTCCAAACCTTACAGCATAACCAGAACTCAACTTAATCTTTAAGTAAAGTATAAAATCCCACCACCCCTTGAAAATATATTTGAAAATTAAATGCAAGTCATTGAAATAGAAAGATCATGATTTTACTTAACAATTAAATTGATTTTCTTTTGTGTGACACACACATGTAGGCCTGTCATGTTTTCTTTGACAATAGTATACGATACAAATCTTCCCACTCATCCGATATACCTAATAGAGCGAGTGCAATAGCATAAAAATATTCAATGTTACAAAATATATGAGCCAACAAATCTAGAATTTACCAAGCGATGTTATATTTCACCTAATCACAGGCAGAGATTGAAATATAATAGCATGAGGGAAATTCAGAATATTGTTGGTTCCTATATTTTGTTACTGATAAAATTGAATAATGAAATGCATGCAGCATTTGTTAAATAACACCGAATGCGCAGACATGGGAATCTTTGTCTTTTTTACCACCTATTCTTTTGAAGATGACACTGTTCTATTGTTCTTCCTCACTTCGTTATATTTTGGGCACACTTACTCTGCAGAATTTAAGGAATGAGATGAGATCAGGCATTTTAAAAATGCAAGAGAAAATTCTTGTCAAAAATTCCGAGTGAAATGTTGGGTGCGCAAACACACAGCTCCCCTTGATTCCCAGATATGCAATTTCCTATTTGGAAAGGAGACGTTGCATACCTGTCTGAGGACTTCTGACATAGACATGCACTGAACTAGATGAGGAAGGAACCTTGATAATCAAGGAGTAATATCCACAGAAGCCTGGACTAATGTCTCTCAGGCAAAATAAGAAAAACAAATTTTATCCAATGAAGTCATGACATACATGTATGGTCAATTCCAATTATTTTCAGAATGACATTCTCAGAGAATTTTCAGAATGACATTCTCAGAGAATTTTCAGTTTTGTAAATAACAAATGTAAAATTATTTTGATAAGAAATCTACAAATTAATGAAATAACATATAAACTACATAAAATATGAGGTACTTTTACAACAGTTGATTTTCGGATCAACCATTCATCGCATTCATAAACTATTGAAAGCTAAATAGTTTTGTTACAAAATGACAAAAAACAACCTTTTCTGCTATTCTATACCAAACCTAACAAAAAATATTTTATAAATTTGATAATAGTTGAAATAAAACCCAAGTGTTGTTATTAGTTCCTCATATTTATAGTGAATACACCATATGGTATGTAGATTTTGTACATCTAAAGGACCATAACATTCTATATTCAAAATAGGAAATTCTCTGAAAATGTCATTTTGTAATGCTTGAAACTGTCCATATATAATACTGATGATTGATTGAAACTAAGATACATTAAATAAAACTAAGAAATAGATTGTAAATTGTTGTGTGTTTACAAACGTAACCTGTACAAGAAAGATTTTGTTAGGGGTTTTTACCCTTTCCATTACGCATTACAGTGGTGTATTCCAAGACTTCCCAGCATCTCTTTCCGAATGATATCTAGTGAATCCAACATTATCCAGCCATTTTCCTGTACCTTCTATATATACAAGCCTCTGGTCGAAAATGGAATACACACACACAATTTTACTAATATATATCGGGTCAGTGCATCTTCTGATTTCATTAACATTATAAGGAATGTACTCTAATGCCATTTATTGACCGTTGCCTTGCAGATTTCTCTCCAACAATACTTTTTAACACGTTTTCCTCGAAATTCAAATTTTATGGATTTGCCGACGTTGCCCCTCTGGGGTTCATATGAAATTGTTTTGGTATTCTGGACAGACACTCAAGGAGTATAGATAATGCATCAAGGTTTTGGACAAAGTGCATCAGGTTTTGGGGGCAAAGTGCAGAGTGACTTCCTGGGGAACTCGTGTGGAAGGAATCAGTCTAATTCATAGACATTGAGGGTGAGTTCAGACACCGGGATTGTTCAGTAATACCATTTGCAAGTCCTTTGCTCACGAGAGCAAACTAAATACACAGAAATAGAGAGGTGTGAATGTAAAAGCCTCGTTCAGGTATGGCACGGCAAAACTTCAGATTTTTCTTTGTACTATGATGTAAAAAGTGTGATTACACTTCACGTTTTCTATTTTATAACACAGAGGTCGATGAATATGTGCAGGTGCTTTGTTGCTCGCAGTAGCCACTCATTTACAGATTAAAAAAGAACACAGAGCTTTCTTTTTTTGGCAGCAGTTTACAGTGTCATATCTGAACGAAACTTATGAAGTTAAAATTTGTCATCAACTTCCTGATCTTCTACATCTGCATTGGAAAATAGAAACTGTCTGTTATGGCCTCTGGACTAGTATAGCCAAAATGTGAAGTCTGTGCCATCTCCAATGTCCCTCTGAGAGGCATTAGGCCATTGTCGTAATATGCAATCAAATTGAATGCCAAATCTTTGTTGAATGCCTTGTTACAAATGGTTTCATTCATCTGTTACAAATAACTATATTTCACTAGTCAGAATGTGAATTGCATATTTAATTTTTGCTATGTGAGACACACATTATGGCTTGTCCTACGTAGCAACAAGGAATGTGAGCAATTCGCATTCTGATTATCAAAATGCAAATGGCATTCTGACTATTAAAATACAATAATTTGTCACAGGTGAATAAAATCATGTGTAACGAGGAACTTAAAGATTTGTGCATTAAATTTGATAACATTACGAAGATAGTCAATTCTCCCTCCAGGTATGGTCTCTAATGGCCTCTGGACTGGTACAGCCAAGAATGTCACGTCTGTTCCACCCCTGGTGTCCGTCCCTCTGTGAGGCACTTCTCCGTCTCATCCTCAGTCTTGTAGGAGGAGCTTGCCCTTCTGCTGTAACCTCTTGACCTTCTTGGCCTTGCGGCCGTCCGTCTTGGCCTTGATGTTGGTCCTCTTCTTGGCGTCCTTGTGCTTCATCTTCTCCTCCAGCTTGGCCTTGCGCTCGTCCCACTGCTTCTTGCTCGCCTTCTTGCGCTGCTCCTTCCGCTTGATCGACTTCTTCAAGAGCTCCACGTCGTCCTTGACCTGTACGGGGGACAGAGCAATCCTAATTTTACAGTGCTGCTTAAATGTGTGTGTAATTGGGTTCTTACAGACGTGCATCAATCAGATATTATTATTTACGTCATGGGGGCCGACCTTTCACGTCACCTTTCAAAAGACGTGACTGCGTCTTTGGCTGAATCAGTCTGTAACTTCCATTGATAGCTGGATTACAGGCGCCCAGTTGTTTTATGTCGGGCCCCATCTTATAATGAGTTGCAGCTGAAGTCCTCTAATCAATTGCAAGTTTGCAGTTCCCTTATTTTATGAACATAATTGCTAATAAATAAAATCTTTATAAGACAGGGCTCTAGTCATTTTCAATTGTTACAGAAAGACATTTCCAGAGAATTTCAGACATGTCCCTAAAATGTACAATGAACGATATGATATATTAAATAATATGAGCCCATAGGTACTCCACAACAGTTTGGTTTCGTATCCACCCTTCATCAAATTTATGAAATATTGAATTTCGACAGGTATTGTACTCTGATACTAAATGACAAAGAAGATCAATTTATGGTTATTCCATGGAAAAGCAACTTAATTTTATAAATGTGATGAATGTTTGATAGGAAAACTGTTGTGAAAGTACCTCGTACTACATTTAGTTTATAATATGTATTTTATCAAAACATCTATATTAATATTCTCTCTTTTTTAAATTGGCCATCTACAAGATAGCAAGTCCGAGCTACTTTGTCCCATATGTTACTAACCACATCTTAAATTTTGGTATTCATGATAATTGCATTGATAGGCAAGCCCTTCTACAGCTTGAATCAGACCAACTTTCAAATAACATGATACTTTGTACTTTCGATGTCAATTTATGTTTACAATATAAAAAGTATCAAGTTATTTGCACATACATGTAAAACCTAAGTTACGCGACTGATACCCCACAGATGATGATAATAATTATATAATCGTTTTACATAGTGCAGTTCAACCCAGAATGGGTTCTCATAATGCTTTACATAAAAAGGTATATAAAAACTAGATTAGATCAATGAAATAATTACAACTGTAAGCATATAAACAGGTATGTACTATATGAAATAACAAGCTGAATGAAATACTGTAAACTCGGAAATATTCGCGGTACATTAATTTTTCACAGATTTCGCGCAAAGATCGGCAAGCGCAAAATTTTTAACTTGCCAAAATATAAACATGACTTCTTATGCGTGTTTTTAACGGACTGAATTGCGTGCAACGCGAATTTAAAAACCCGCAAATTTGTTTTGGGGTTGCTCAACACGAAAAGTTAATCACACGAAAAGTAACAGCGTTTACAGTAACAAGTTATTTATGATGATTGCATTGATCTGCAAGCCATTCTAGAGCTTGGATCAAACAAAACATCCAGTTTTTTTACTACACATCAATGACAGAAGCATTGATAAGCTATATGCTTTTTATTAAGTTCTTTTTTAACATGTAATCTATAAATTATTTAGTGTAAATGCCATACAAACTTATGCTGTGTAGATGTCTTTATTGTTCATGATTATCATTTTTGTAAATATGCTGTGTTTTGTTAATGTATTGTATTTTTTCAAGTGAAATAAAAGAAAAACTGAAACTGAAACTGACCTTGATTCCCTGAGCTCTATCGATGACCTTCTTCCACTTGTCCTCCGTCTCCACCTCCTGGGCCTTGTCTGGATCCTTCTCCTTCATCTCCGCCATCTTCTGCTCCTTCAGCTCCGCCTTCTTCAGGAGCCGCCCAAAGTCCTTATTACTCCTTGGCTCTGTCAACTTCTTCCTCTTCTTCTTCTTCGGCTGCTCCCGCTCGCTTTCCGCAAAGTCAAACTGACTGAATCGCACGGCCGCCTCGTTGTCATCTCCGCCCACTTTCTGCCCACCGCCTTTGCCACCCTTAGCGGATTTCTTGTCGCTCTTTTTAGTTCTTTGAGCGGTGGTACCATCATCGCTAGAAGCATCACTGTCGTTGTGAATGTCTCCATTAACCATCTGTTTCTGTCTGGCTTTCTCTGAAACCTCTAACTGGGCTTTAGAAGCTTTAATTGCTTTATAAGCTTCTGCTTTCTTCTTCTTCTCCTTTTCTGCTTCTTTCCGAGCCACTTTCTTAGGTACCATATCCTCCATCATTGGAGCCCTGGCCTTTCGTTTTGTTCGAAGTTCTTCGATTCTCTTTTGAACCTTTTCTCTGAGTTCATCGATAGTGGCACCACTTGAAACAGATTCAACACTCATGGGTTTTATCCGCGACGAGACAGATGGTGATTTTGAGTCAACCTCAGCACCTGATATAAAAGCATAAACATTAAAAAACATTATTTTTCACATATTTCTGATTAATGGCATATTTACCTTTCCCTCAAAGTTATAACCTTATTTTTCGAGACAGATTTTCTAAAATTTTATTTATAAGCTACAACTTTAAAGGGCAATACACTTTTTCTTTTCTTTTTCTTTTTTTACCTGTCTGCTAAGAAAGTATGTGTATGCTTGTAAGAGAGCAACCAGGCGACCTATGGCTTTGATTCCTCCCTGAGGGACTTGGTAATAACGAGAATCAATGCCAATCCCAAAGGGCACTAGCCCATCAAGTTGGTTTCAAACACGGGACCTCCCGGTCATTTGACCACTGCTCTAACACTGAGCCATTGCGCCTCCTAACTTTAACTATTCAACACCCCAATACTAGGGATAATGATATTACATGTACATGTAACATCCCCTTGCATTAAGAGCATGTCCTAGATTATTTGATTGAAACATTTAGGGCTTGTTCACATACACAGGATTAAACAGCGAAGATTCACTGTGGTCTAAAGATACAATTCATTATCAATGTGTAATAGTAAAAAAATATACACTTTCTTGAGAGGTTCTATACGCAAGAGGTGACTCCAATAGTACTATTTGCCGAGGGGCACAGCCCCGAAGTAAATGGTATTTTTGGAGTCACCGAGGCCCATAGTTTTAACCAGTGACTCGAATAGAAGGCACGGTATATTTGTTTTAAATCCTGCATCAATTTTTTTTTTTTTTTTTTAAATCCTATTTTGGGGAGGAAAAAAAAACATTTAGAATAAAAATAAATGTCAATTTTTATCAAAAAAAATTTAAAATATTTTGTTTTCATTAATTAAGATTTGAAGAAGAAAAAAAATCAATTAAAACAAAAATTGTTTAAGAGCACATCTAAGAGGAACTGCAAAATATACATGTGCTATTAAACGAATTGATTGCATTCGTACCACTGTCATCAGAAAGGTCTTCCAGCCCCGTTCCCACGGCGTCACTCTCGGACTCGTCCTCCGACTTCTCTCTC
>BEXV01003453.1:11278-41248 GCA_003118195.1 Hemicentrotus pulcherrimus | reverse complement strand
ATGGTGTCGGGGTTGGTACTATTCTGATTTCCTTATCTTTCTATGCTCATTACTCAGCCAGTATACATTTCCTTCCAAAATTGTTTGGCACATGAAATTTATTTGTAATCTTGAACATTCAGTGTAAGTTTCATTAGATTCTGTGAGAATTCATTTTCTTTTTTTACCAGAACTCAAGTTTATCTTTAACTATGACTGCAATAAGATGTCAAACATATTTTAATCACAATGATAATTACAAAAAAAAGGTGAATTCTTATTTCAACTTCACAGCTTTTGTTATACCGGTGAATTTAAATGCATGAAATTATTCTTTAAAAAATTACAAGAAGAATATTACAAGGAGAAGATGAAAGGATGAGGATATTGAACAAGTTTGGGTTTAGACACTCACCACAACTAGTTTAAGGATCAGGTTGTTTTCATGAGCAGACTGAAGACGATGGTTTTCTGTTATACACATACAAAAACGAGACAACCCCATGCAAAAAAGACACACCAATGTGAATACAACATTTCAATCTTAGACCTGGTATCAACTACAAAGCGTGATGGGTAAAGTTAGGGGTGGGAATTTGCAAGCATTCTGATTTTTCAATGAATTTCAAGTGTTATTCTGTTGCATATTTGCAAATATAGTATTTAAAGAGAGATGAGTGAGGTTAATTTCTTTAAAATCCCAAGTTATCCAACATTTTGGTTTCAATGAATAAATTTGAAAAAAAGAAAAGAATAAACAACAAAAAACACCAGAGTCCCTATGGATATCCGCTTGTCTGGTTCTCTGATTTTCAAAGTTGTATTATGCCATGCACTTGTCACTTACCGTTAATACTAATTCTACATAAAGCAAAGTTCTTAGTCCCAGTACCGTCTAGATAACTTCGAACACCATGTATACCATGTATACAAGAAGTCTAATTAAATAAGACAAGTTCCAAGCCAGCTGCGAGTTGATTTTTTTAACGTGTACTACTACCACCTGATAATCATAACAATTAATCAATCACATGCAATATCAATTATGAGAACAAAGAACGGCTTAAGTTTTAACAATAAAGCACAGCATAGGTAGAGGTGTCGTGGTCGACTGGATATGTCACCGGTCTGTGGATCACAAGGTCCGCGGTTTGAGTCCCGCCTTGACACTAATGTCCTTTGGCAAAACATTAATCTACATATGCCACACTCGACCCAGGTGAGGTAATGGGTACCTGGTAGGATCATGATTATTTCTTGAAATCCTTGAAATGCAATATGTGCTGATAACAGCTGCCGGAGCTAAAGCTAGGGTAATAATTTCCAAAGCTCTTTGGAAGCGCATAGGGGTTTTATACTGTGATATGCGCTATACAAAAACAGAATATTATTATTATTATTATTATAATTATGCACTCCTGAAATCATGCAACAATGATTTTAGTAAGTTTGTAGATTTTAACATCTACATGCCTCATCCACATACCAGGGTTCTTTCTTTTAAAAACGTTGTGTCAATAACAACTGCCAAAAATGCTTTCAGCCAATCAAGTACACTATGTTCAGTAGCTTACATGAGTTATGTAAGTATAGTGAAGATAATTTTCAATGAAACAGGCCGGGCCCAGGTATTAGCTTGACCGACATCATGCCGTACATGTATCCAACATCTATTATACACAGTACAGGCAATCTCTTGGATAATTGGTCTTTAAGGGGATGGTGATGCCAAAAATCAGATACAAAACTATTCATGCCATATTAGACGTTATCAGAGGGAGCTTGTGTGTGTTGTACATTGACATAAAAACTTGCTCTTTTATCATGCAAGCAGCTACATGTAACCTACCCCAATCATTGAGAAAGCTTGCAATCTTGCGATAGATGGAGTTGACAATGATAATGACCACGGCATACAGAACGCTGGGCAGGAGGAGCACAAGACCCCCGACGGTGGTGGTCACATCAACCTTGGTCTTGAGGTAGTCTTCAAACCAGAAGAAGCCCAACATCATGAGAAAGGCCAGGCAGAGGAAGACCAGGATGATCGGGGCTGATACGCAGTATTTCTTGTAGAAGCGTTTGGACTCCGGGTAGCGGGGTTCTCTACGCCCGGTCACGGGGTTGGTGCCGATCGGTCCGTGGTACTCGGCCCTTGGCTCCTCAAATTTCACCTTACCTGCATGAAACAACATTAAAAACAAAATACTAAGTACACATTTTGTCCATTCTGGACCAGTCGAATGACAGAATACATGAGGCTAGGGGACAACAAAAAAGAAAAGATTTGTGCATATCATGTCATGAATCTCAAGTAGCTTATTTCAGAAATTAACTACACAACATAAGGGCAAGTACTGAACAAGAATAACAAAAACAAAAATGAAATAATAAAAATACTGCTTACATTGTTTGTTTGTACTGATGTATGCACTGTTTAAACCAGACACATAATAGTAATTTAAGTCATAATGAAAACCAATAACACTCTTTCAAATACAATCTTCCTATTCATAACAGTGTGATTTTGATTAACAAATTGATGACAAGTACGGTTCAGCATTTAGAAATCACTACATACTGAAGAAAACAGAAAAGAAAAAGGAAACCCTCTCACCGTAGGTTCCCCATCGAAATGCCTTTGAGCTGCATTTCCTCTTCCAGAACTCCAGGAACAAGGTGGTCCAAAAGAGATTGAAGATAGCAAAGATGGCGTAGCCGTGGGGAAGATGGCCGATGAAAGTATCCAGGAGAAAGTAGACAAGTCCAAACGCAGCCGGGAGAAACAGAGCCTTGGTGTAGAATCCCAGGAAGGAGAAGTAGATGCCAATCTTCTCTCCAAAATAATCCCTGATCATCTCTGTATAGAAGCAATTTAATTGATAATAATAATAATAATAATGATAAAGACAGTGCTTATAAAGCATTTACCACCGAAGTCTCTAAGCGCTATTGAGAAACATCCCACATTTTGGTATTCAGGGTTGGGCTTATATGCCGATCGATGAAATGTATGCAGCTAAATGAGTTTAACAATAGACACTGGAAATGTTGATATTAACTTATTTGTATTGTGTTCAAGAATTCACGTAAACATATTTACTTCTGAAAAGAAATGTGGAGGCATCAGGATTGTAACTAAATATGTGGGATATTTTGACTGTGGGAATTAAGTCAGCAAATGTCCACTCTTACACCTTTGATTTTACATTGGAATACTTTGTTGTTAATAACTATTCTAAGGGACGTGTTTCTGAGAATTAACAATATAGTCCTCTGAGATCTATCTCCTGTCAGAAGGGGCGACCTGGGCCCTGTTTCACAAAACTTGTTATCAATAACAAATGCTAAATTTCTATGACATACTTGCTCTCAGCCAATCAGATGCCATTATTTTGGTAGCTTATAACAGTTATTGTAACTTGTTATTGATAACATTTTTTATGGAACAGGGCCCTGATCTGTGGTACAATCCAGCTATCAATGTGATAAGCAGTCAAAACATTCCACAAATCCTTTGATAAAATACAGGTACCACACCACACATGTTTACATAACACTTCTAAGACTCTATGACTACTTAAAAGACAAACAAATAAAAAAGATACATCAAGCAAACTGGTCATCACACACCCAATGTTTGCATAGGACAACACTGACCCAACTATGATACCATTTTTATTCTGGTTCTAGTTGGCGGTCAATATAAAGTTTAATTACATTAAAATAGAGTTTTTTCTTTAAAATGCTTTTATACCAGCATATAGATAGTACAGTACATATCATCTGGTTCATACGTTTTGATAATATCTGAATTCTGATACAGGACCTCTTCATTCTAAAAACCAAAGCCAACTATACGGGTAACTTTAATTCAGGAATGGAGTAAAAATACTATTTACAAACAATATGTATAATAATGTACATATTGAATTTTAACTCTTTAAAATTCAGGCACAGAATTATGTAACTAACATGATAAATTCTCTAACCATAGTTGCTGGTAATCTATGAAATAAGTTGGTTGCATAAGGTTTACCTACCAGTATATATAATTAACATGTTCTCCCAGACAGAATTTGTTTAAAGATTTGTTTGCCACGTTAAATTGAAATTATGATCAACATCACTATTTTGGTATTGTTTATCAAGCATGTTTAATAGAAGATATTATTTGTTAAATACACTATCTAGAAAACAAAGTTCATGGTGAGTCAACTGATCTTCTTGTAAGAATATTTGTCATACACTGGACTGTTTTTAAGGAGCATGTGCTTTTACAAAGTACTCATTTTGTGTACTTTGCTGGTCCAAGTGACTTTTAAATGTATGAATTCTTAGTCCATTACTGGGAACTATTAAATAATTTCCAACTTCCAGTTACTTTCAAGGACCCAAATACCCCAAATCATGATTACTCCTAATAATACAACTTAACTTGGCCTAACAGCATGCACTAATTCAAAGTGAGACTATATCTTTATAATGAACTTATATCAACTATAAGAACAATGAACCTACTGATATCTTATCATAAGGAATACAAGATGAGACTAAATCAACATAGGGGTGTGGGATTGTGTTTATAAAGCTAAGCAGAGCATATCAAAGGCAAATGATCACAGCTCAGATGTGATAAGATTAAATGCAATGTAATCAAGTTATGACTGTGCGGGTAGCACAATTTGATGTATGCTCATTTGTACATCCAAACAAATGACGTCTATCTACTAGATGGATCTAGGAATTCTTTGGAGTGTTTGTATTTTGTTTTGTGACCTTGTTCCTCGATTAAATCTTGACAAGACTCATATGTCACATTGGTTGCATTTTGAAATCGTTTGAAATTTGATCATATGAAACATGTAAAATGAAAATGACATCTGATTAACAATTAGTTTCTAAGAACAATATATAATTGGTAATTATTATTTTCTTTGTCATGAAGACATGAATATAAAATTTCCATCTATGAAATGTTTAATGACCGTAAATAGTTTTTTCATCTGAAGTACTTCATAAACCTTGCAAAAACTTGATGTAAAATCACGTTGTAAAAAATTGCTTGGGGCTGAGAAATCATGAAAACTCTCACCTATTGGTTGACGTTGAAAGTAATCGGGATGATTATACCAATGATTCTCTAGCGATACGAGCTCGGTCGGTGTGTGTAAGGGATAGATCTCATCAATCAGTCCACTGTTCATCATCTTGGGCACTGTAACAACAACAAAATATATATAAAAAGATTGAACACAAATGAATTTAACAACAGTATAAATATGCTTCACAAAACAGAGCGCCTTTAAACCTCCTCACTCACAAACCATAAAATTACCAAGATCGTTTTTTTTAGGTGATTACTTATCTCTTGAATCTCTTCAAAATCTCCTATATCACAAACAAATAATTGTTCCAAAATAATAATTGTTCCTCTTAAATAGTAAAATCTGTGAAATCTCATAATTTCGGATGTTTTCATCATTTAAATACATGTACACCGAACACAAACCGGTAAAAAAAAAATATATAATTGCATAAAATTTGCATAAATCAAAATAGTATTTGTCCCGTCTCTACAGCACCAACCACAACTTCCAGACTATAAGTATGCAGAATGTGATTTCAAGTGGATGTGGCGCCTTATGCACATAGTGACCCATGTAAAGCAGATGGTGTCGGGCCTACTTCCCTGATCTTTCTATACTCATTACTCAGCCACTATACATTTCTACCAAAATTATTTAACACCTGTCATTTATTTGTGATCTTGAACATTCAGTGTAAGTTTCTTTGGATTCTGTGAGATTCTATTTTTTCTATTTACCAGAAATCAAATTTATCTTTAAAATTTTGTTTAGTGTAAGATATACAGACTGGGTAGAAATTAAGCTAGGAAAAATTGTTGCTGGATCATATGACTTATAATCAAAATACGACCGCACGTAGGTGCTCACCTATCCTTTGTTCTGGGTGTAGGGTTATCTTCTTGGTGTCGGTGCCTGGAATGTCTTCTTCTTTTGAACTTCGTATGTTAGTCAGGAGGTAGTACACAACACGCTGCTTCTCGCATGTAGTCAGGAAACATTTGTCTGCAACATGATAATCATAAAATTATCGTCTGAATAGTATAAAAAGTTCAACAAATTCCTCATCTAATTGTCACCTTGGTTGTAATATTTTGAAATATATATATATATATATATATATAACAAGTATTAAATCATTATTTCATTTTTCTTTAGTGCCACGTGATAATAGAAACGTTATTAGGGCTACCGGTATTTAAAAAATGGATGCTGCATGAATGAATAAATTATTTTGAATAAAGATCACCCAACATCTCATATCTTCACTCTTTTGTAATATACATATTAAAGGTGAGATCAGATGGCTAAATGCATTTGAATATCATTAGTTTGCTTTGTTTCTAAATCAGTATGATTCATATATGATTGTATTTTTTTTTGTATGTTCTACTTCAAGAGAGCTGCAGATAAATTATCTATTTTGACTATCTACAAAACAACACATGTTGTCTGCAGCAGGTTTAAATCCTGGTTCAATACACAGCATTTATCATGAACCACACATAATTGGACAGGCATCTATAATTGAACATGCAGAAATCGATAAAGACATGTTAAAGAGCAGGTTGGGGTCTGTTAAGGATGAAGAATAATATTTGAGCTATCTCATTCTTTTTATGGGCATTTGGAAGACAATATTGGAAAGAATGTATCTTGACAAGGTTTGATCGATCTTTCACCTCATTTTCAGAATATGGCCACAAGTATAGCTGAAGTTTTGAACCAAACATTTGTTTGCCATACTCATTTCTATGTGCAGAGCATTTAATTTTCATCGACAATGAGTTTCTTTCCATTTTGATGATTCCAAAGCCTATTCATATGTACATCAAATTTATTTACTAGTTAAATTTGATGATGATTGTTTCCAAAGTGCTTCCATGCAGTTTATTTCATAATGTAATTGCATGACCAGGAGGTGTCTCACAAAACTTGTCATCAGTGACAAATGACAGTTTTTGTTATAAGCTAGTAGAATCCTTGCTTCTGATTGGTTATCAGCAGATTTGTCACTGATTTTTTTCATTTTTCACTGAAAAAGGCTTTGTGAAACATCCCCCAGAACTCAACTCTATCTTTAAAATAAATGGCCAATGATGATGGATATGCTAATGACTCACTGCCACTGTCAAAATGATCACGATGTCCCCGACTGAACTCCCTGAGTGATCCATCCTTGCACTTCTTCCTGATGCAGATCTTCTCGGCTCCCTCCAGGAGCCTCTCTCTTGTTGCACCAAGTTGGAGAACAGTGTCTCCATTACCGTTGCTCTTTGTTTGGATGGAGCTGACAAGGAGCTCCGCTCCTCCCTCCTTCTCTGGAACCTGCAGGAGATTAGGAATTTGTGATAATTCGTTCGTTCTTACAAAGAATATCAAGGAGTACATCATCTAAATAGGAACATCCTTTTTTAGCCAACAGATTGTCTCACCATTTGTGAGGGGATTTGTAGATAGGACAAGCATTGATTACATGATTCATAGTATGGATCGTTCTCCACAGTTTGGTGATGGATCAGCTCCAATTTTGGGCAGAAAATGATAGTGAGACTGAGAGATTGGCTGGGTCCTACCTGTCTCAGGTACATCCATGCAGAATTGAAATTAATCTAAATCGACTGAAAATCCTCCAATGACTGGATTTTACATGATTTCAGATTGGGTGTATAGGTTTAATTTTGATGACCAATAACTCTTTACAAGACAGGGCCTAGGGGGTGTTTCACAAAACTTGTCATCAGTGATAAATGACAGTTTTTGTTATAAGCTACTGAAATCCTTGCTTTTGATTGGTTACCGTAGGTTTGTCACTGATTTTTTTGTCATTTATCATTGAAAAATGGCTTTGTGGGGCCAGGGTCCATAAAATGTCAGCAGTCTTGCACCCTTCAATCTTTTCATGAGAATTATTTAAAGGTCTACAGATAATTGTGACCATCCCTTTAAATCAAAAAGGTTTTACAACATGATCAACCTTTATAATAATTGCCATATTGGATACCTTTAGAGAGGAGAGAAGCCAATTCCTTGTTGCCATGGTAGTGCTAGGGTTGAATTGCAAGATACACAGCATCTTATTCTCATCTTCATCATCGCTATGGTCACAGCATCCTCCTGAGCTTGCTGATCCATTCTGTGTACTGCTTGGTTCCTCCTCATGGAGTGGAATGTCCTGCAATCTTGGTTTGTGTTCTGGGTCATCATGATGAGGTGCTTCTTCACTGTCAATTACAGCTGCATTCTCTTGCTGGTCCTCTGTAGCTGGGTCTTGGTCAGGATTGATACCATCACACTCCATCTAAACAAGAGAGATTGTAGGAGTAATAGGGACAAGAAAAGGAAAGGGATGACACTAAAGACTATTGTTTTTCTTGGAAGGTTAACTTAATTGCATGGTGATTTGATTATTCAAAAGTGTATAGCCGCCTTGCTATGCTGTATCCATCCTTTAACCTTGTTGACGTTACCTGGCAGTCCTTTCTTACTGAAATGACATCAACAACAAGAGGACATGGATCTTGTTTTAGGACATTCCACTGCAGTAGTCAGACCTATGCTTCTTCCTTCTTCCCTAGAACCTGCAAGTATTGGATCAACCTCCCACAGGACCCAGCCCAATTATACCCCTCTTTTGCCGATGCCTTCAAAGTCTTCTTGAGTGCAGATGTACGGTAATGTCTACAAGACCGGGGATGTTTTTACTTAGGCCTAGATCTAGATCTATAGACTCTACATGTATAAAATATGCACAGAACAAAAAGTTGAAATGTGGAACAGGATATGTGAAAGTCTCCACCGTTATACACACACAACCAGTGCGTTTATCTTCATCACCTTGAAGCAGCACTTACACTGGAAGAAGAAGAAGAAAAAGAAGAAGAAGAAGAATTAGACTAGGCCTACATGTATGGCTATAGACTAGACTCTATGCCTAAATTATAGTACAATTAAATGTCTTGATCACAAATAACTAGTAATAGTAATTAGGCCCTGGGCCCGCATATGGCCTAGCCAGACTCTAGTAAAGTTTACTAAGCAGCTAAGTAGGCCTAACTGGAGGTTACTAAAAGGCCTAGTCTATAGATAGTCTAGACCATTTCAAGAATAAGGTAGAGCTCGAGTACCACCACAAAAAAAGGGGGAAAGACGATCTAGATCTCTAGATCTAGACCCTAACCTAGATCTATACCAAACTGAAACTCAAGTTCCAAAGGCAAAACAACAACAGGATAAAATATCAAAATATTACAATTCCGCTTTCTTGACTTGTGTTTATGTCCTCCATGCTGCAGATCGAGTGATGAAGCCCTTTCCCCCGACTTGTAAAGACAAATACACGTCGGTCTGTCAGAAGTCACAAATATTTGTGCGATACTAGACGTGTACAAATAACACATCTAGGTCTACATGTAGACTATCGCATAACCAAAGAAAGTGTACGTACCGGTACGGTATACGATACAGTCGAGCTCTATGTATAGCGCCAGCTGATCTTATGATGATGATCCGCATAAAAATCAAGACCACGTAAAAGCGCTTGCACTCGACTCACCGGCTAGATTTGACAAAAACAATACTCATGCATGCACGTATACCGCAGGAATGCACGAGTGGGCGGGGCACACAAAAGCACCAGCTTTGATGGAGGCGGCCCTCGCTTTTCAAGCACTGCACCCACTCCCAATCAATTAAATATTTTGAATTGAGTAGCATTTTGTTGGGAGGTGAGGCCTCCTTCATAAAACGAGCAGTTTATAGCGTATACTGATACATGGGATATATGTGAAGATTTGTGTTGGCAGCTCATTGTGCTGTACTTAGAGTAAAAGTAGATCACCAATTTTGTTTCTGTTTTGTCAGAAATGTTTACAATGAACATTTGGGTTTTCATATATATATATATATATATATATATATATATATATATATATATATATATATATATCATAATTAATGAAACATCTTGCTCCTTCTAAGGCCATTTTTTTTTCTTCATCAGAACGCACGATTTGAGAGACATCGCTGTACATATATAGGGGCCTGTATTAATATATATTAATTCCCACAGATAATTCACCTATATTTCATTGTCCTTGTTCTTTCCCTCCCTCTTTTTCTTTTGTTTTCTCTCTCTTTCTCTCTCATTTTCCCCTCCCACTCTCTATCTTGCTCTCTTGTCTCTCCACATCTCTCTATCGCTCACACTCTTATCTCACCCCATCTCACCCCCTCTCTCTCTTTTGTTTATCCCTCCGGCCTCCCTCTCTCGTCTCTCCCACCCTCTCTCTCTTCATCTATCCTTTTCTTCCTTCATAACTTTCTCTCCTGCACTTTCAAACACTTTATCAAATGCAATATAAATGATATGCCATATCATTGTAATTAGATAGAGACAAGGATACATTAGAACTATAAAAGACACGAGAACCTTGTGATTTTTTTTCTTTGAATTTCTTTGTACTATCAATACAACATAAAATTGTATGCAGTCTAACATCACATTATGGCCATTGTAGATACACTGTCGTCCTGTTATGTCACTATTAAACAGTCAATTGTTCAAAGTCACCATGCACTGGGCAAAATTAAATATGCCAAATACGGCATGAATATAGCAAAGTGGAATATACTTGTACATGCATACAACATGAAAATCAAAGTACTTTATGATATAAATACACAGGAACCTATTCAACAAATCACAATTTATCGCTATGTAAAGACATAAAGAAACCCCCTTTATTCCTGGCTATTTTCAATTGCTTTTCTGAAACACAAGAAAATTTTGAAAAGGGAGGTGTAGATCAAACATTTTATGATTAATGATAGCTATAACTCACTGCTTCAATATTTTGAATATTTTATACCAAAAGAGTTTATGTGCATTTGTGTAGTAGATGCCTGATGTGTCACCAAGGAAAGTATTTTTGATTTCTAATGCCCCCAAAAATTGAAACTAATAAAAAGCAGGAACAAAAAAACAAACAAATAAATGCATACAGCTAGAAATAGAATTTGACTGACTGACATACTGTGCTGTGAGAAATACAATTCTCAGGTACAGTACAACTACTATATGTATAAATATATATATATTTGAATCAAATCCAAGTAACATTTATCAAATCTCCAGTTCTATCTAAACCTAAAAGAAGGAATGTTGAAACAGGAACTAAAAGAAGGCAACAACAAAATCGGAAGATAAAATTCCACACTATTAACGCTATTGCTTCCTTTATGCTTGTATGAAGTATGTCTAGAGAAAAATTAACGATTTCACTGCACTCGGTGGATAAATGCAACACTTTTTCCTTTCCTTTTTCTTTGTATTTTCACATCAACAAAAATGACACTGTACAAAACATAAGCCATTGAACAAAAATATTTCTGAAAAACAGATTTGTTAAGAATTTGAATTTTCGTCGTTTGATTTTCATTAGAATATATCATTTAACCATACGTTAGAATTGCTCAACAGATTTCAAGACAATCTTTTTAGAAGAGTCCACTTCAGTGAACCGAATGCTGATTTGAAAGAAGGTAGTTCATATATCAACAATTCCACATGGAGAGTAAAGTAATATCAAGCAAGCACACCATATGTGCACCATCTCCACTCCTTGGGAAGTATTCTATGCCTGTGGATGTACACAGGCAAGGAGGGCACTGGTAATTTCATCTACAAATAACTCCTTATCTCCCCCCGGAGTGGTAACATATATGTAGCTTACTGGTATTGTATTTGCTAAAAGAGTTTAATGCTATGGAGTGAGAGAAGTATACATGTATTTGTAGTTCAGTGACATACCCACTTCACATCAAGTATGGATTCTGCAGAATGCATGAATGCTAAATATATTCAAATATAATTGCTAGCTTTATTTCCAACTTCTACCTGGCTTTGCATCTTGCTACAAGTGAGGAGCACACAGCCCAAAGACTTTAGTTAGTGTCACTCGATTATAAACTAAGGACATTCCTAAATTAGTCTTGAAACCATCTAACTTTTGATAGAAAGTGAGATAATAACAAAAATACAACATGAACTTATTTTTTCCAACAAGAAATTATCCCTGAAAGATAATATTAACTGCCCTGCCCGTCAATGATGAAAGGTAAGTTTGGATAACTCAATCAACTTCAAATATAAAAGTTAAAAAAAAGATTCACATTAAATTATTAATTGATGGCCACCCATATTTTAGCATGCTTCATAATTAAATGTTAGCTAACAAGTCTTCATTCAATATAATTTTTATTTCAATTGGTCTATGTTACGTGATTTCATGATTTAAAATACATTCACAAGGTCGTTTTAATAATTTCTTACATTTACACCCATTATCATGATGGTATTTTAGTTCATATTACACTTTTAATATACACGTCATATGTTTTAAGTCGTTTGTGACTACCGGTACTCTGGTGATATATTTCAAAGTTCAAATAATAAGAGACTGGTCTATTGACTGATTCCTGACAGAGCATGTTCTCATTGGATGAAAAAGTTTCAACGGCCTAGGACAAGCATGAGATGTAATGCATAATATGGCTAGATATTCAAAGCATCATCATGGGTTTGGGCAATGTGAACAGCTGATGTACTACTACTTTCAGTGAGCATGTGTAGTGCAAAACAATAGATACCAATAACTTATCAACAATACAAACAGAAGTATAAAGTAATACAAAAAGCAACAGGTTAATACAGTACCACGTTGCCTCTACTGTCAAAAAATGAATAAAAACTGAACAAAATAACAAACAAGAAGCTGATTTCAGTTTGGCCAAATATACAAAGAAATATACACTCCATTAACTTGCTGAATAAAAGAATCACAATGTTACCATACGTCATCCCTTATCATCTAGACAATTTAAAAAAACATCCTCCACATAATCTAAATTTCTTAAAATCTAAATCTTATACTTTGTACATTGCAGTTCATATAAATTCATTTACAATAGACATGCTATGTACACACAAAAAGAAATCAAGGCATATGGTTAACTTTGTTTACAAGATGTATGTACAAATGTAGATGCAACTGAATTAATAAACAGAATAACAGAAAACTCTACATTATATAGACATTTTGTTTAAAAATCTAAAATTTCACCTAACATACACACTAACATACTCTGTAGGGATGATTAGTTTTAATGAAATTTTTTGGTAATGGTTCATGTAACCAATCAATACATGTATCATGGTTTAGATGACTGATCTCTGGTTCTCTGCATTAATTTTCAGTTGATATTCAACGTAACTTAAACTGTTGCCAAAACAGCTTTCCCTTTAACTTAACTTGTCAAATACCAAATGAATTTCCCAAATCATTGATGCCTCACGTCAACAACGAACCACCTTCAAAACCTTCTCAGGAATGTCTACCAGTACCTCGAGTGATGTACTTATTACAGCTGTGCCTATGAGAATATCAATTAGATTTAGAATGATTGCCATTCATCCACAAACCAAATTTATACCAACTGTTGGTAGCAGTATAGCCACAGCAACACTCATTCAAGAAAACTTGTCCAGTATTCATTTACTTTTGCTGTCCAGCAGCAAAATTTAAACTGTTATATCTGGCAAAGAGTAATGTTTTTCAAGTATTACAAAACATTTCTACTGTCATTACATAATTGCAACCCTAACAAACAATTACACACCTGTCAAGTGTCTATCTACATTTCCGAACATGATTAATTAGTGCCTGTAAAAGCCTGTCTTTTTACACTTGATAGGAGAGGTCAATACAACAAATCTGAAAAATTGTATAAATCATCAATTAAAAAAGCAAATAAAAAAAAGTAAAATAAAATTTTTAAAATCTCCCCTGAAAATAAAAATGTACACTTCTACGGGTGAAAACCTAGAGCTATAACTTAAAAAAAAAAAAACAATATAAGAGAGAAAGAATATAAATATTGGCAAGAAAATACAAAAGTGGCATGCAGTTGTATTTGCACACTTTTTACACTTATCTCTTGAAAGTAGTTTTGTATATTATTTACACAAATATACTTTAGTAAGACAATCTCGCTTATTTCATTGACCTATTTACATGTATAATTTGTATATTACACTGTATGTATATTATCCGTCTTCATAAAACAATTTTTTTTATGAAGATTGAAACATGAATACAGCAACAAAAACTTAAAAACAAAACTACAACATTAAATTAATTCTTGTTCTTCTTGTTCCAAAGCACCTTGTATCGCGTAATTAATTCAGGGTAAAATTGGGAATAGTACATATCGAACCTAACATAAATACTGGCGTGGTAAATACAGGAAATGCACAATCTGTAAATAATATCAACGCCGGTGTAATCAATTAAGTAACTTAAATGACAATTCCTAATTGGGGATACCTTTCTGTTGATAAGAGAGCACTCTTTCTCCAGGTTGCAATATGAAAGTATATATGAGCATTGGGAGATATAATGCTTGAAATACTGAAATGAAAGGCAATATAAAAATGGACTAGTCAAAACTTATCTTGATTGTTAGGTGAAATACAAATATAACTTGATTCTTGTTGATGCGCAGGGCAGCATACAACTCATATTTTGTTATTAAAACATCTCTTTATATTTTGTTATACGTTTTTAAATATTTTTTTTCCTAGACCTGTTAAGCTTCACCCTAAAAAAATGCTCCAGATCTCTTTCATCTTGTGACATCATCTGTCAATCATTAGTTAGGAAACAAGAGACAGTGGAATGTAGCTTCGCCAGAGCTGACCACCTGTTTACAATAGACCATACAATACTAACATAGGAGTTCCTATGTCAGACAGTGATGTGGCATTACCAGGGGAAAAAAATGGTAATGTTTAGGTATTGTATAAAAGCATGCAATTCTTTTGTGAGCACGTGCTGAGCTGGGGGAAGTTACATACCACTGTCTCTTGTTAGCTCACTAATAATTGATAGATGATGTCACAAGGTGAATGAGATCTGGAATATATTTTCAGGGTGGAGCTAAGCAGGTCTAAGAAGATTATATTAAAAATTTTTTCAAAATCTATGAAATATATTTAGATGTTTGAATAACACAATATGAGTTTTATGCAGGCATCCCTGCACTTCAGCAGGAATCAACTTATATTTGGATGTTACCCGACCTTTAAGCTATTTCAAACAGCTATTTGAAAGATGAGCCCTACGGCTATATTAATCTCACTTGGACTCTCCTCTCCTTGATCGAAGGACCCGCCCACCAACCACTGTAGACTTCTGGGTGGCTATTTGGTTGGAGCTTAGGGTGCTATCCAACCTCTTGACTGCTTTCAGTTTCATGGCACCTTTACCGATGGCCTTGGCCCCTCTCCTTAGAGGACTGGTCGTCATCTGTTGAGTGTCTTCATCATCATCTTTCCACTCATAAACGTCAATGCCTTCATCCAACTTCTCGGGACTACCAAGGGACGGCTTGCTGATCGGAGCCCACTTGCTCCCGCTCTTACTCTCAAACTTGACAGGACTGGACAATACTGGTTTGGTTTCCAGCGGTCTTATTGCCTCTGTCCAATTGCCTGTTGTGTTGCCTATGGTGTAGTCTGCCAAGGTCTTTGCAGGAGCTGGTTTTGATTTGGTATCTACAAACCAGTTGATGACTGGTAGGTTGCTGGCTTTACTGTTGTCCATGTTTTTGACTGGGCTCACGGGTGATTTGGGAGACTCTTGTGAGCTAGTGCTGTAGGAAGGCTTAGTGGGGCTAAGAATGTTGTCCTTCTTTAACGGACTCGTGTGCTGGATGACTGACCCACCATAGCCCTCATTACTATTACTCCTACCATAGCTTACTCTATCCTGTCCTGCATCATGGCTAGCTTCAACAGGCTTCACGTTGTGAAACCAGCTCTTGTTCGTATTGTCAACTTCCTGCTTTTCAACCGGGCTGCCAAAAGCAGCTGTAGACGAATAATCAGCTGCTGCTGCTCCACGCGGGGAGTTCCTTTTGTGCTCTCTGTTATTTGTATGCGTTGTTTCCCTTGCTGACATTGCCGGGCTGTACGAGTGCGCTGTTCCAAATGTGCTGTGCATCGGGTCTCTCCTTGATGCTTCTGCATCGGAAGACAACGATGACGAGGACATGGAACAGCTCAGACTGTCATTACCGTAGCTTGAATCAGTTTTATTACCATTGCCATTGAACTCATTCTCCATGGTTAGTTTCTTCCTGGGAGGGGATAGCTCTTGGTCTTTTGGTGAGCGTTTCCTACTTGGGGTAGAGGGTGCTGACTTGGGCTTGGCTACATCCATGACCGCTCGGATTCCTTCATCGGTAGGTGGCCACACCCGGTGACCCTCGTCGTTCTGAAGGAAGATCATCATGGTTCCATGTGCTGCACGCCAACTAACGCTAGACCTACAACAAAATTACAGAAGATTCTTACTAATATATACATTGATAGTTATACTTTCATATGACACAACCATTTTAATTTAAATATATTATCAGATTGCAATGAAAATTCAAGGCTCTTTTTTTGCAACACTTGAGACACATTTTATTCATTATTAGTTATTGAATCATTATCTGTTTGTAATAACAACTATCAGTAAAATTGAGCTTCTTGGCAGAGAATTTAAACAAATAACACTATTTAACTCAGCAACAAACAAGTAAACTTTACTAGAGGATTCTGATGCATCTAAGAATTCAGAATGACCGATGACAGGTTATTAAGGCCATTCACAATCAGTAGATTCCAACTGCTCTAGGCATGAACAAAATAATCAAATGCACCTTTAATATTCCCATGGTCACAGTTCTTGTGTAGCAGGAAAAACGAGTACCTAAGCTTACAGTCCATCAATGCTTTAACAAGTGGAGGCTCAAGGCAAATTTGCATTGTTCAGAGATAATAGAATAGCCCACTTGGGCCCTGTAAAGGCTTCTGATTTCCCTTCACCTGCCAATATTTTATTTAAAAATGTCACGAAACCTTGAAGAAATCATTCTTTTTTCTTTTTTCTTTTGAAACAGTCTCTTTTGAAACGGTTCTGTACACTACCAGAAATAGGAGATAATCATGGCTATGTTAAACACATGCACCATGTTAATAAGTATGGTTGTTACTTACTCTGGAACAGCGTGTTGGTTGCCACTCCTGTACTCATGTTCATAGGCTGGGATGACCTCTTGTCTTCTCTTGAATCTGAAGAAAGAGTTAAAAGAAATAAAAAACCAAGGTAACTGTTTGAATTTACAGATGGTGACAATGACAAAGAGTGAAGATACAATTAAATCACACTGTACAGAATAAAACTGATACAGAAAATCAGGAATAGAGATGGAGCAAGGGATTAAGATAGATTGGTTGGAGAGAAATGCGGAAAAACACATCATGATGACCAGGAGAAAACTGAAGGTAAAGATAACAATATAATATGAGGTAAAATAAATTACCTGCTGGCTTCCAACATCTTGAGAGCATTGGTTATTGGGTCCCTCCAGTCAGGGGTGAAAACAATGAAAGACAGCGGGTCCGTGGTTCTCTCCAACAGTTTCTGCATACAAACAAATAAACAATGTTAATCAATGACATTTCATTTTTATTTACCAAGGAAAGGAGTAAACAAAATTTTATGGGAATGTGGAGTTAACAATAAGGGCAATTAGCCTTATGAACGTCAACCCCTTGAAAACAAAAGGGAAGAAGGGAACAGTAGTTTGCCAACAGAAACTTGAGGGCATTCTGTCCTACAGTTCGATGTCCAGAAAATATAAACCAATGTAATCTCTTGAAGAATGAAGCACCTTATAATCTGATGAACGTATTCAAAAGGTTTTTCAAATCCTCTATTCATTCACTAACAGAAAATAAAAGAATGGGTTTGTTCTTGTGAGAATCAATGCTCAATGTACATCAAGGACTGTGAAATTTGGAAGTTTGTACCAATATAAGACATGTTATACTAAATTTTCCAAGGACCTGGCTTGTACATACAAGAGTTTTTCATTGACATAAAACAGAGAAAGGTAAGTTAAAAGCATTACACATTGCATTGCTCTCACCTCAAAGTGAATGACGGTCGCTTCCATAAGTTCCTCTCCAAATGGCGGGTTTGCTTCAAACGATCCACTGAAGGGAAAGAAGTCCAAGATTGGCCTGCAAAAACAATAATCAACAGAAAATAATTGAAAACATCTACATTCTTTCCACTATTCCTGTGTGATTTTTCTTTGCAATGGCAATCAGGAGTATGAAATTAAAAACATGTCCCAACTTAATCCCAACATATGTCATAAAATCCTATGCATCATTTATGAAAGAACTTTATGAATTATGGTACTGTCAATTAGCAATTTTATGATCCCTCAAACAGGAATAGCACATCTGAGCTTGTTATGACGGCCCACTTCATGTTTGTATACAAGTCAATAGTTATTCAATGTAGCCACCACCATGATAACATAATTCTACATACAATGTGAACAGTGCTGTTGGTTTCACAACACATCAAATTTAATATATTCCTTTTATCAATTCATACACAATATGCATGCATGCAGCAATTTCACTAACATTTTCAGTCTACCAATTCCAGTTAGTCATCACAATGTTTCATATAATAAAATGTGGGGCTTTTGATATCTTCCTTCCTTGACAGATTACATTTTACTATTTATCAACTTTGTTCTTATCCTGTAAATATGTGTCAGTGCTGTTAGGTGTCCAATAAAATAACCCAAATGGGGCTTCATTTCTCAAAGAGGAACAATGCTATCCAGGGGGGTGTTTCACAAAGATTCTAAGTCAAACTTAACTCTAAGATGGACTTGAAAATTATGGAGAGCCATTTGTAGCCTTAAAATGAAATATATTCAAAAGCAAAAATTCAAGTATTTTAGACTTTTCATGAATTCCACATTGAGAACATGATCATAGAAAATATGAATAATTTGAATCAACATTCTATGCCTTTTAAAATAAATTCCACAAAATATTTTCAAAGGTGCTAACGGCTTTCCATAAATTTTAAGTCTGACTTAGAGATAAGTTCAACTTGGGCTCTTTGTGAAACACCCCCTGTTCTCTGATGATGAGTCTTACCCTCTTGATCCGAAGTAGCTGTCTGTATCAACGAAAGCTGAACAGTATTGCTTGAAGTAACAGTTGAGAGGTGAGGCGAAGCACTCAAAGGTGACTCCGAAGTGTTCGTTGAGAGCTTTGAAGACTCCTGTTGGAAGGGCTCCTTGAAGGTTGTGACCCTCGTTCTCTCCTAATCCAAACAGGGTCTTCACGAGTTTGAGGGGGACAAAAGTGACGGGAGTTAGTATTGGAAAGAGCAATGGAAAGTGTGCAAAGGAGAGGTTGAATGACTATAAAATATCACTGGAGAAATGAGCAGGGAGGCAAGTTTATAAAGGTAACTATAAAATGATTTTTGAGACATATGAAGACATTTAACAGAATGTAGACCCTTGGGAAGTCATATTTGTAATTCTCTACAATCACGTTTTGATAAAATGAGGGTGATGTTTTAAAATACACTAACCTTAATCAAAACACATTATTTCACTGACTTTGAAACAGGAGTCTGATTGATCCTTACAAAACCTCCAAGGGTATTTTGGTACAACAAGCATACCAACTATGAAAAACACATCCTCATGAAGTATTGATAATTGATATACATGAAAGTTTTTCCGTGGACCAGATAAATCAATGTTTCTTACGCTGTATCTTGTATCCCACTTAAGGCCAATCAATATACATTCATCTTCTGTTTATAATAATGAATACCTGATATCTTCTTAATAAGCACCACACTCTTGGCAAGAAATTGTGTCTTGTGGGGTCATCACGGCAGTTGAACTGGTACAAGGCATCCTGAAAAGTTATATCAAAAATATGGAATGATGGTGAATGAGGAATTCTATCAACACTAAAAATTACCATTTTTAAAAAGATACATTGAATTGAAATCTCACTCAAGGAGGCTGTTCACACCGGCAGAGAAAGCGTGCTAGACTGCGCTATCTCTGCGGTTTGGAAGGTACAACGTCGTTTCGGTCCGCCCAACAGCGAGCCACAACGACGTGCCACTGGAGCACCTCTTGGGGGTGGTCCACGTGAGATAGCGCGTGAACAGCCTCAAGAACTCCTATTATCATGAAGTACAAAGTACCATGCATGCAGATTGAATTGCAGTTTGTATATTTTGCAAATAATATTTGTGGATATCACAACAGATGTTATCACAAAGGAATATGAACAGAAAGGAGAGGAAAATATGAATATGGATGGAACCATGAGCGTTCAAGTTTACGATTCTAGGTCTTGGATGAAGGAGAATAGACAAAGGTGAGCATTTACCAGTTTCATCATATGTTGTGTATTGATCTTCATCATCTCTCCCTTGTATCTCAGACAGGTGACGGAACCTTCCTCGTGCACGTCTACGGTCGGCAACCGTGGGCTCTGCACCGCCATCTGGATATTGTAGCAACGGATCTTCCTTTCTGATGGTGGTCTCGTAAATGGTGGTGGCTCTAGCATATCAAGTATGGTTAAAGTTCTATGTTACGCACAGTTCAGGCAGATAAAGAAGGAAATAGAGCGCAAACCATAATTCTTCAAACATTCTTTGCATATTTAATAACAATGCAATGAACCCAAAGCTATTTATAAACGAAACTCTAAAAACTTTCTGCTGCGCTTAATTTCATATGAATCTCATTGTACATGTGTTTTTCACCATCTAAATCATCCAGCACCTCAGTAAACCTCAGTAGCTTCATACGATCCTTAACACATTAAATTAAACAATAGTCAAGTGTTTATCCCCTATATCTTTCGATATCTAGTAGAAATGGTGCTGCAAAGCCAGCACTTTCGCAACATGAAACTTTCATGACGTGCTAATGATGGCCATTTTCGTAAATAGAAACGGGTTATAGCAAATGTTGTTATTTAATACAAATACATTATGTGTTTCTTGAAATCTATTAATATTTCATCACTCACTACTATCACTTTTCTGGATTAACAGTACATGAAGTCTGTGATCAATAGGAGCAGGAACTCATACTATGCAGCTCCATCGCATTGAAATATATAATCGAGCCATCCATGACCTATTCTGCTGACCTTCTATATGATGTTCCTTTAGGATTTCCCAGTGTTTCTTCTGTAACTTGGCGCAGGTATCACAGGACATGGTGTATACTTTGGTACAGATGTTCTCTATGGAACTCCTCGCTACTTCACACAGATGAGGACCGCACTGATCCTTCAGGTAAGTCAGTCGTTTCTGGATGATGGAAACAAAAACACATATACAAATGTTAAAACGGGGTTACATTAACAGAACAAATACAGAGCACTAATGAAAGAAATTAATTATTTTATAAATTGATAAATCAAGTGATAAATGTGCGCAATTGAATGAGCCAGTTGGACACAATATCTTGTAAGTAATATCAGGGATATTGAAATGCACTACAGAAGAAGAAAAAAATGTTTTGAGACCATTTAAAATGAATCTAAGGAACACTTACGCTACTGCAAATTAACTTTCATATCCAATTCAACTACTACTACTACTACTACTATCAATATTAGCACTACAATTACTACAGATTATCTCATCTATATATTCTACTACTACTATTGTGAATTCTGCTATATAACTACTGCTCCTTTTACTACTTATAATGCTTCTTACAGTCTCTTAATTGCTTTAACTAGTTAACATTTTCTGATACTCTTCACAGTGTCCCCACAGCAAAGAACAGAAGTAATTCAACTTTTACCATGCCACAATGCTTAACTCCTCAAAGATTTAGACACTGATTAATAATTATGTACCATGCACTCATCAATGGTGCAGTTTGGCTGCTTTCGTGTCCACTGAAAGATATCCTCGGCATTCCACTTCACCAACTTTCTGCTTTCTGATGAAGCAGGCCTGGTGAGGTAAGGAAATGAAGCTGTCATGTTTGGTTTGTAATTACAAACGGGTATAACATGCAACATTTTCATTAAAACTTCACTGAGTTCTGATAATTCAATGAAATTCGAAGAGAAACTAGCTTGAAGTAATTTTAATCATGCAACTTGATTGATAATTTGGCCCAGCTCAGCCAAAGATAAGATCAAAACCAAGAAGAAGAAAAAAATGCTGAAATCACATTTTCTAAAAAGAACAAACATACGCACTTAATGTGATCATGTGTACTAGTGGCTGACAATAGTCAGAACACCTAGCTTGATTTCCACATCTTTATTATTTACACAGTGCTTTGCTTTCGCATGTTTTCAACTACAATCAAATGCAACATTTAATTTCATTTGTCTGAAGTCTTGAACATTTATCGCATTTTATTTGATTTTGTGAGAACTATTTTCCTTCATTACAGAAACTCAACTTCGGCTCACTTAATCTTTCAATTCACATTAAAAAAAATAGACTCTTTCCTGGCACATGATACTGATTTAAAGAACAGACCATAGCAGTTAAAGAGAAAGTATTCCTAATTCTGCATTGTGAGGGCGATTCCTGAAAAGGTACATATACAACATTCTGGAATGTGGAATCTGTTGACAGGGCTCATCAACAAAGACACATTTATGTTGTACTTTGAGACAAATATCATACCAATTCTGGAGAGGGATAAAAACATTTTTTGAAAAGTGAGCAAAAAATGCACAGCATAAAGAAAATCTGTGAGCTTCTATAGAGGTCGAAATCACCTCATAACTTATAAAGATCTAAAATATTTTCCAGTAATAGCAATACATGTGTACCAAACAATTTAAATGTTAGATCAAAAGGACGATAACCCTTTGATAATTATAGGCAGAGGCACCTTACCTGGACTCTATCATTTTCTTTGCAGCCTCAGCATACCTCACTAGAAGTTTCCTAGCATGAGAGTGAAGACTCGGCCTGTACAATCTATTGTGAATGAATGAAATGAAAATTAAGAATGAAAATACCTTTATGTTTATGGTGAATTCATCTTTAGACATAGACCTTTAATTTGCTTATAAAGCCGGCATGTTACAATAGTTACGGATTTTTATCAGTTAATTAGAGAAGAGAAACAAATGAAAATGAAAGCTAAACTCAGAAATATCTAGTTATTTCTTTTCTTCAATAGATTACATAACATCATCTGAGCAGCTGAGCAGCAGCAAACCAATTTGAAAGGCCTATTTGGAGCTTTCTTTGAAGGGACTGCTGGTGTGACCAGCTGACAACAATTATCTTTTGTTACCCGAACTGGCTATTGATCGCAACTGCACTATACCAAAAAACTAAATCTACACAGAGAACAGATTCTGAGAACACATTCAATTCTAGAGGTGTCATAGTTGACAAGTTTAAGTACTTGATTGCAGATCACCTGGTGTGACTTATACCTACTTTGCTTTTACAAAATACTACTCTACATTTCCCATTCTTCAGCCAGGTGTTAACTAGATGCCGGAAGGAAGCATATCCTTGAACTGTGAGCACAAAAATCAGAAGCCCAGCTTGAGCCAGGGTAATATAGGAGCACCTTGACTTGAGTACCTAGCCTGGGGGGTGTTTCACAAAGATTCTTAGTCAAACTTAACTCTTAGTTGGGTTCGAACCCCGGGAGCGTCATACCAAAAGACGTAAAAAGATGGGTATTTTGCTACTTTGTTTGGCGTTCAACAATAAGGGATAGAGCAACGTCGATCTGGCGCTGCTCAGTGGCTGCCGGGCTCACGATCAATTGGGCAAAAAGAATTTCCGTTTCGGTTTATTAAAATTTGGAGTGGACTATTAGGCTATTACTATTATTACTATTATTATTAAAAGTTATGGAGAGCCATTAATAGACTTAAAATAAAATATATTCAAAAGCGAAAATTCAAGTATTTTAGACTTGTTATAAATTCCAAATCAAGAACATGAACTCTCCTTGATAATAGTAAATGTGAATGATTTGAATCAACACTTTAATCCTTTTAAATGAACTTTTACAAATTGCTAACTCCAATTTAGAGATAAGTTCAACTTAGGATCTTTGTGAAACACCCCCCTGGTGAATATGAGCGCTATAGAAATACACAAGACTAATATTATCATCATCAGTGAAAGTTGAAATGTAGAACGTCTGGGGCTACATACTTGATCGGAATGTCACTCATGATTTCTCTCATCATGGAGGATGAGACGGGGTCTGGACACTGGCTTGGTAGCATAGGATCCTTGCCTTTATCCACAACCATCCTCTCAAGTAACCAGCGGTTGAAGGACTCACTGGGTGCGTGGATACCTGAAAACGGAAACAGGAGACATTAACAAATTGATAATAGGATAGAAAAGTAATACAGTAGCAGACAGTCGAATGACCCAGACTAATTAGAAATGAAATTATACCACTTTGAATACGAGAATGGGTAGATAATTATTTCATGAACAAGCTGCTGAATATGAAATTTGGGTTTTTCTGCCAAAGAACAGCATGACAATAAATCAAGTGAAGTGGTACAAGAATTAATTTATCAACCTGTCAAACCTGAGGTATATTTACAATTTCACTGCATAAAATGGTTATGAGTCTCAATATAAAGATCTAGCAAAATACATTGACAATAAAGAGACAACAATTTTTCAAAAACAAAATTATAATGGCTATGTTTACCTTCTCTTGCCATGCAGAGTTCCTGGTACTGTTGTCTCAGCTTACTGACGAGCACACTCCTCATCAGTTCAATGTCGTTGTGTGGTGGAGGCAGGGTACATGGAAACCTCTCATGCATCGTAGCATTCGATTCTAGAGTAAAGTCCCAAAATAAGCTGCAAAACAGAATAAATATTCAAAGATTCATGATATGGTTTTTGAATAAGACAGGCCTTCAATCACCAAAAGATCACACAAGATTTTGATGTCAAGTTTTGATCAAAGGCTCAAATAAACTTTAGCTATGCTCTCATCATATCTTTTTAATTTGTTTCAGGCTTAGTGCATCCTTGGCTCCACACGATTGCATTTGAGGCCTGGGGGATGTTTCACAAAGATCTCAAGTTGAACTTATCTCTAAGTTGGACTTAATAATTATGGAAAGCCATTAGCATCCTTGAAAATATTTTGAAATATATCGTTGATAAAGTTATTTTTAAAGGCATATAATGTTGATTCGAATCATTCATATTGGTACTACAGATCTAAACATAAAGAAGTTGACTATAATTGTTCACATAATGCTTTTTTCCCTCCTGATTCATACATTTTATATCTTATTATGCATTTTTTAAATCTAGGAAAAAGGTTTTTCAAGAAATAAACATATATATATCTTCCAGAAAATGTCAAGAAGCACCACTTCATCATCCTTACGATAATACAGTCAAACCTGCTTTAGCAACCTCCTGTATAGAAAGACAATCTGTCTATAGAGACCATATATTGTTTCCCTAGAAAATGGTTTCTCTTTGAATCCTGTACTAAAGGGACCTATATATAAAGGCCATCTGTCTCCCTTGAGAGCGCTCTTTATATACAAGTTTCACTGTGACATATATTGATTGTTCTCATACCCTTTGAGCATATCCTTCCTCATGGTTGGACTGAGAGGGTGGCCATCCACAGAGGACTTCCTCCTGACAGGGGCTAGTCCTGGGGAGCCAGCGGGTAAAGGGGTAGGAGGTTGTTGAGCTTTGCCTTCTGTGATCTGAATCCCCAGGGGATCATGCTGTATGAATAAGAACATTCAATTCATTTCAATTCAATTCAAATGAACATTTATTTTCTTCCATTCAATTTGACATGGAATGAAATGCGCATTGCACTGTAATACCCAGTGTGTTGAGAAGAGAACACTTATCTTAGTGCAAAAAATATGTTTTATGCTTGAGAAGTGTGTTTGTTTGAAGGCGACTGTGACAAAGAAAGGGGGAAGAATGTGAATTGGACTGTTGCTTGAATTTAACCAGTGACTTTTAACCACGCCTGTTATTTGTTCCTGTCTTAATACTGAGAATAGGTGACATTGCAGATACAGAATATATACACATGGACGGAGCTACATAATTTTCAAAAGAAATGAAGTTCTAGACTTGTAGTCTAGGCAAGTGAAACTTTACAACCCTATACAAGATCTGGAAAGGGAATATGACCTAGGACCCTCATGGTCACAAATCACAGTTCAATGCATATGAGAAGAGAGGTAAGACAGAGTGTCTGTAGGAGTGTCATGGTCCTGTGGTTTAAGGCGCTTGACTGGAGATGCGAAGGTAGAGGGTTTGAATCCCGACACTGCACTCCTTTGGCAAGATATTTACCTGCACTTGCTACTCTCCACCCAGGTGTTAAATGGGTACCCGTTAGGATGCGACCATCATGGTTAGTCAAACAGTTTTTGAGCGTCAAGTAACGCCTGGCTGGAATGTTCCCCAGGGAGTTACTGTGTGCGGGCAAGTATTGAATCCAATGACTGAGGTAATAGTATATCTGTAAAGCGCTTAGAGACATCATAGATGTATTGAGCGCTATATAAAAGCGGAATTATTATTACTATCGTCTCATTGTTGAAGAAACTCACCCTATTAGGTCCAGCTGGGCTTCCAATAGGAGGCATCTCCCACATGGACTGGTTGTTGAACTTGTTGAAGAAGTACCAGCGCTGTTCACGTTTACTCCAGAACCTTCTCCATCCCTTCTGCAGCAGCTCCATAGGGAGGTCATGGGAAGGGTCAGGGCTCTGAGGCATCTGAGATGGTGGCGATGTTGCACCTGTATCAACAAAAAACAAAAAAAGATTAGAAAAAGAAGGGTTAAATAAAATTACATGAGGAAATATGTTTGGAGGTAATTTATGAATTACAATGGAATGCACAGATGGATCCATGAAATACATTTCATTTCTATTGTCTAGGTGTGTTTGCTGTTTGAGAAAATTCAATTTTATTGGGAATGGGAAGTTAAGATCAAAGTGTTGGTATAAATTTAAAAAAGGGGGCATGTTAATGTTCCTTTTACTGTTTTACTGATAAAATGCATACAGAATGGAAACCTCCTCATAGACATGATGGAAGGTATAGTAGGTAAAAGCAGAAGGGAAACACTTACCAGAGATGTTAGACTGCTGTGGATCCCGCTGCTGAAGAGGCCCGGCTGGCTGATCCTGCCTCTGGTGTACCGGAAACTGCTGAAATGGGCTCTGTTGTTCGCCATTGCCGTTGCCCTTGCCTGGAGCAACCGCTGGACTCTGGGGCACAGGAGTCTTGGGTTGTGAAGATGATAGGTGAGGGGAGAAATGGTGTCCAATGGACTGCTGCCTCAGGCCAACAGGTGGCAGGCTGTGCTTGCTAGACTCTTGCTTGGACATGTCCATGATGCTGATCTGCAAGAAGGGGGCACATAAATGATGTGGAACATTAATCAACATTAATATTTGACACATGCAAATCTTCAATCCCCCTTGACTCTGGATATCCCATGCACAGAATTACAACGTAACTACAATTCAATTAGCAACAACACAAGCACAATGTCTGCAATTAGAAAACTCCGGCAAATAAGGAATTTTCTTGATAAGAAAACTACTGAAAAACTGATTCACGCATTTGTTTCTTCAAGGATCAATTCCTGCAATTCTCTCTTTTTGGGCTTACCCGAGTAAGATAAAAAAAACTGCAAATAGTGCATAACAGTGCTGCAAGACTTATAGCGCATGCAAAAGGGAGGGATCCCTTCACTGGTCACCCATAGTAGATAGAATTCTTTATACAGTTATAATGTTATGCCGCTAAGTAATCACTCCCAAATCCCCTTGTCACCTCTTTGATATCATTACTCCATATGTACTGTGATGTACATGTATGTAGCTTGCAGTAGATCTACGTTCCTTAAGTAAACAAATTATTTACCGTCCCGATCACTTGTACCAAAACATACAGAGATCATGCCATTTTTTGTGCCTTGTGGAATGGGCTTCCTGACCAACTTCGGAAAGTCATGAGCATGGAGTGTTTTGCGAGGGCCTTGAAATTGTATTTGTTTCAAAGGACTTCATGAGGCTGTTCTGCTTTTTGTTTTCCCTGTGTTTGTAAGGAGGTTGTTTCACATGGCAGATGCATTCCTTGCAACATTGGCTTTTTTTCATACATCATATATGTAATTATTGCTTTCATTATGTTATTATCATCTGGTTGAATTGCTGTTATATACATGTAGATATGTTATGTATTCTCTATTCTCATACAATGTATGTTGATGTATTATCGTTTTAAAAAAAGTAAAGCGCATAGAGAATTCTATGAATTGTTGTGCGCTATATACATGTAAGCACTTTCCGTTATTATTATACACAAAACAGAAACAACCTTGTATTCATATAATCAGTTGAAGGGTGGTAAAACTTGTAGGTCAATAAAAAATAAAAAAGATTATTACCAAACATTCAAAATGGAAAATTTATATTGCCAACCATGGCAGCTTTTTATTTCTTTTGGGATTTTTTTTTTTAAACAGTATCAAAATAAGCCTGTATCTGTAAGGCTACATTTATAAGGCTTGTTGGAACATACATGCAAACATTGCAAGAATGAAGACATGGAACTGGAAGTTAAGTGGAAAAACTCAGAGCAGCATTGATATATACTTTGTTTGTAGGAAATTATTATTAGACAACATCTATAGATCCTCAAAATTTACACACCACTGTACAAAACTCACCAGAATTCACAAAAATCTGTAATTTTTCAACTCGCCATATGGGAATAAATACTTCGAAAGGAAAATTTAAAATCTATTGTCAATCATGGCGAAGGGCCATTTGGTATTCATTGTGTACACTGTATCTTTGTGTAATCTTGATGTACACAAATTTTGTGGTAAAAAGCTCAATCCAGGCTTAGTACCTTACCATGTCACACATACATAAAATCCTGTACATTTCTGCAGGCACGAAATGGGCCGTAGGGATCAAGTTTTTGGTGGTCAATTTTCTTTTGGTTGATTATTAGCAGACTCTAGTCTAGAGTCTAAGTGAAAAAGGGTGCAACTGAGGTGAATCAGCGGCGGTTTCTTCAGTTTCTCTACATGATTTTGAGCATTTTTGCGAACATCTTTTTTTTTGCGCTCTGCACATGTAGGGTTACAAATCAGCGCACTGGCAATGCGGAAAAAAATTCCTGCGTAATACCCCGTTCACTGTCCGCTTTTACGAGTTGTCCATCTTCCCGAGGATTTATCTTTTACAATGTGAAAGTTTCTGTGTTGCGTAAGTGAGACATGTATCATCATCGCTCAATCCGCTTTTTTGCATCCCCACCTCGCGGATCGATAATAAAGATCTGCAAAAATGTGGACCCTTATTTTTCAGGACTTGATTTGTCCACGTTTACTTTATGTGGAGGATCCTTATTCTTGGACCTGCGCCCCTATTGCTAATGCTTGTATGAGGTCCATAGGTTTATAATGGAGACCCCATGCATTAATTAACGTACTATAATGTAGGAGTGAGTGGAAGAGAGGACAAGTTTTTTTCCTCAGAATTCAACATGTTTTTTTAATGTTTGGATCTAGATCGATCTAACTAGACTCTAGGTCTAAACTGATTGAAACTAGTTTGTAATTCTTCAAGTCTAAGTTTGAATGTTTACATAGATTCAGTGACTCAGTCTGAAATATCAAGGATCAGTATTAATCTTACATGAAAGTTAATTATCGAAGTCTGACATGACATGTCGGAGCTGGGCCTGGTCGACCAAGGCCCGCCAAATAGCTGCTTCAAGAGGCCGAGGCAGACGCTGACGCGCGCAGCCGTAGGCGTGTCGATCCGTGGCAGACTCGAGCAAAACAAAAAACATTGACCTGGGCATTTTCAAAACACAGATAAACCAGCAAAAAATGACTCAGAAATATCCAAACATGTAACAAACTATTCTTA
>BEXV01003450.1:0-15932 GCA_003118195.1 Hemicentrotus pulcherrimus | reverse complement strand
TCAGATATGATTATTTACGTCTGGGGACCGACTTTTAACGTCACCATCCGAAAGACGTGACTCAGTTTCGAACCTGCGTCCTCGGCTGAATCAGTTTGTAACTTCCACTGTCAGCTGGATTACAGGCGCACGCCACAACGCCCGGCGGCTTGCCATGGAATTTAGAGACTGTACGGGACCCTTCCGATTTTCATTTCCTCGGCATCCGTGGTCACATATTCTGCAGCGCCCGGTGAAAATGCAAGGCAGCTGGTCGGGTGCTGGTGGGCTGCCAGCCTAGTGCTGGCCGTAAGCTTCCAGGCTCTGTCCGATGAACTGGTGCACCCCACGGCTCCCGGGGCCCGGCAGAGGCCCGGGGCCCGGCAGAGGCCCTGCCGTGTGGTGCACTGAACTATGTGTCCTCTGACTTCTGCGCCTCCATTGAGAATTGACAGAAACTAGATGAAACTTGGACTGCGCGCAATCGAAAATGATGCCTCCGCCATAGAGCGATTTCACAAACCAAAACAGATGTTTAATTGTAATCAGTTAACAGGTTCTTAGAATATGGTGATTATGAGCTATTTTTTATATACATGTATGACTCTTTGAACTTTGACCTCATGACCCTTAAATCTAATCAGTTCATTGGCTCTGCAAGATACATATATGTCCAGATTTGATAGTAATCCATCTGTCAGTATTGACAATGCATTCACATGTTTTGCATACATAATGAGCCCTGTGACCTTTGACCTCACAACCCGAAAATCTAATCATTTTATCAGCTCTGCAAGATACATACATGACCTAAGTTTGGCGGTAATACATAAAATCGTTTCTTGAGATTAATGCGATCACAAGCTATTTTTGCATACAAAATGAGCCCTGTGACCTTGACCTCGTGACCCCAAAATATGATCATTTCGACCTAAGTTTGGCGGTAATACATAAATTGGTTCTTGAGATAACGTGATCACAAGAACGGGACGTACAGACGGACAACCAGAAAACATAATGCCTCCAGCTACTTTGTAGCAGAGGCATAAAAATTGTGAGGGGCCCGTCCGGTGCCCCAAGGGCCCTTTAAGGCCTTTCTACGGCCCAACGGTCAGATGCAAACACAGGGAGAATTGGGAGCAGTCATCTCAACATCACGGCGCCCGTACGGCTGGTGAAAATTGTCCCGGGGCAGGAGGAACTGTGCAGGAGACGGCCATGATACCGGCCGAAGATTACCTAAATGTCTGTTAAACTAATCTAACTAATTTACTTTGTTATATTTTAAAAGGTGCCATAGAATGCTTTTATAATGTTTTTTTTTCATCAATCATCTCATAACTCTGTACAATATTACATCATATTATATTGTTCTGAGTAACAAATAAAATATCATTTGATATTTTTATTTTTTTAAACAATATTTGTTACAAATCATTGTACCGGTATGCAGTAACATAAATGGACACCAACTGTTTAAAAATTGTTACCCTATAAGCTTTGCATGTTGAGTAGGCATGCTNGATACAAAAGGAGCATAATATGCATGGTACTACAAAATCAAAGAATAGCAATGAGTACAGACAAACTACTACTACTACTACTAATAATGACAGCTTCTTGTACACAGGTTCGTCATGTCGTGACGCTCCTGGCTTTCCAACACTATTGTCATGGTCAGAGCTGGCAGCCAATTACGTAGCGCCCTGGAATATCAGTTGACTATTTTGATACACCTGGGTGGAGTGTGTCAAAGGTGGATTAATGTATTTAATGTCTTGCCAAAGGACGATAATGCCAGGATGGAATTTGAACCATCATCCCTTCGATTGGGTGTCAAGTGAATGAACCACTTAATGCCTAGGTCACATATACATGTACACCGGGCCCCGTACGATTTTCCCTACCCGGCGGCCTGCCATGGATTTTAGAGACTGTACGGGACCCTTCCGATTTTCATTTCTTCGGCATCCGTGGTCACATATTCTGCAGCACCCGGTGAAAATTGATGGCGTTAAAATGCAAGGCAGCTGGTCGGGTGCTGGTGGGCTGCCGGCCTAGTGCTGGTCGGTAAGCTTACAGGCTCTGTGGGATGAACAGGTGCACCCCACGGGCCCCGGAGCACTGAACTATGTGTCCTCTGACATCCGTGCCTCCATTGAGAATTGACAGAAAAAATTGTGAGGGGCCCGTCCGGTGCCCCAAGGGACCTTTACGGCCTATCTATGGCTCAACGGTCAGATGAAAAGGCAGGGAGAATTGGGAACAGCCATCTCAACACCCTGGCGCCCGTACGGCTGGTGAAAAATGTCCCGGCGCCTGGAGGAACTGTACGGGAGACAGCTGGATACCGGCCGAAGATTCCCAAAATGTCTGTTAAACTAATCTAACAAATTTACTTTGTTATATTTTAGAAAGTGCCATAGAATGCTTTTAAAAAGTTTTTTTTTTAAATATTAATCATGCACTATATTACATCATTTGATTTGAAAAATATAAAAAATATTTTTTACAAATCATTGTACCGGTATGCAGTAACATAAATGGACACCAACTGTTTAAAAATTGTTACCCTATAAGCTTTGCATGTTGAGTAGGCATGCTAACAAAAAAGACAACAACAGAAGAACTGCTTTTAGACAACTTTTGTTAAATAATTAAAAGCAATGTGTGATGGACCAAAATGAACAAATCACTTTTGGCTTTCTAATGAGGTTTTCACTGTGACTGTTGAATGCTTGACTGCATAAAAAAAGTATACATTAATCGACCTTACCTAAGATGGCTTGTGTGTTGGCAGCGTCGAATGTGACATAATCTTTCTTTGGGAAGTACTGGTTTGTAGACTGGGTGACAGCGGTGGCTTGAGGCTGAGCAGCTCTGGAGCCTCCTGGACGATAACTCGAACCCCCTGCAATTTCAAGGTTTACAGTCCATTTTAAAATCAACCGTGAGTTCTCAAATGAAAATAAAATAAATGTAGATGTATGGTTCAGTTTATTAACAACAACATTATTTCTATTTCTAAAAAACAGTTTTCTTTGAGAGATAACTCCTACCCTTATACATTGTAATAGTGAGTGATCTTCAATGGTCAATATTTGCAACTTTATCGAAATTTGTGACTTAAACAAAACGAAAGTTAAATGTAAATGCATTTGGAAGTATTCCTTGCTCCATATTAAATTGTAATAGAGAAAGAAAATTCAGTAACACAATCTTATAAAATAAAACTACCAAACATAAAGTGCTCACCAGTAAAGGGGTCATGACCCCCTCCCCCTCCCCCTCCTCCTCCCCCTCCTGATCCTACAGAGGGCAGGGAGGGGTCACCCCGGCTACCTGGAACGTAACGAGATCCACCTGAAGAGACAAAGAAGCAAAATTCACATGATTACATGCATGTAGCAAGCTAAGTCACCTGTGCTGTTACATCTAGGGGCCATTGGTTCACATGGGTGTGTTAAAATCTCCTAATATTTCATAATAGAAAAATAGTACTGCTATCATTTGCATGCTTGTCACATAGCATCATTCATATGTATATAAAATTTAAGCCCCTCATATGAAACAAGCTTTTATTTTGTGACTTGCTTGCATTTGTACACAAAAAGTTTCGCACCTCAAGTTTGATTTATCAATAAAAACACAGGCATTTCAGAATAAACATATTTTACAAGACGCCATGTCAATTAATAATAATAACAATAGTTCAACCTTACATAGCACATTTTTCAGGACCGCAGGCCCTCTCAATGCGCTTTACAGATATATATTATTACCCCGGTCATCGGATTCATGCTTACCTGCACACAAGGTATGCACATTCACCACTCCTGGGGAACATTCCAGCCAGTTGCCATTTTACAAGCACCACTTGCTAATCAAACCACATTAGCTTTCGCATCCTAAGGCTAACCCATTTAACACCTTGGTGGAGAGTGGCAAATGTAGATCAATGTCTTGCCAAAGGACATTAGTGCTGCTGTGGGACTTGAACCGCGGACCTTGTGATACACAGTCCGGTGACATATCCACCGACCACGACACCTTAACTCTCTAAAAGTTATCTCAACTGCACAGGATTGACATAATCATAGTCCACAAAGAGCCATTGTTTTTAACTTCTTATCTTGATATACCGGTACTGTAACTTTGCCAGTAAACGACTAATGCAATACCAGTACAAGGAATGAATAAACGTTTGTCAGCATTGCATAGTACCGCTATTTAAAACCATTACAGTGGATACGTCGCCGGACTGTGGATCACAATGTCTGCGGTTCGAATCCTGCTGCGGCACTAATGTCCTTTGGCAAGACATTGATCTACATTTGCCACACTCCACCCAGGTGAAGAAAATGGGGACCGGTAGAAAGAAAGGAATTCCTTGAATGCTGTAAGCACCGAAATTGGTAGCCTAGCAGAGCAGGAGTAATATTGGAGCGCTTTGAGCACCTTGCAGGGTTTGATATGTGCGCTATATAAATATCCAATATTATTATTATTATTATTATTAAGGTAACATTATCAAAGTATAATGATATAATCACAGCCTACAAAGAGCCATGGTTTTCATCTTCCCATCTAAGAATTGGTATCTAAGAATTGGTATCTAAGCGATGAATTTGTGTCATCAAACAGTTACTAACACAACACTAGCATCCTCATATCTGCGATTCGCTCACCTGTAAACGGATCAACAAAGTCCGGCCTCGGTGCCGACTCGATGGTCACGCCCTTTGTGTTCTTGATGATAAAATTGGCAACTGTCTCAAGGTAGTACTGGCTGAGGTCATTATCGTGGATGAACTTTTGGGCTGCAAGCCAGGGGTCATCAGAAGTGTTATAGGGTAGCTTGAGATTTGGACGCCCTTCTTCCAGGTCAACGTCAAAGACGTAGTCATATTCCTGGTGGAGAAATATGCATAATTTTCAAAGAGAGAGAGGGCAAGCGAGAGAGAGAAAGAGAGAGAGAGAAGACTGAACACATTTTAAAGGGGCTATTTTAAATGTTGATTTAACATCTTTTTGCCTTGTTTCTTATTTCACCATGAAAAACTGTACCTTTGCCAGTAATGACCAATACAATACCAGTTCAAGGAATAAATAAGTAGCTAAAAGTTTGGCAGCATTGTATATTATTTTTACACTTACAGTGACTTTAAAGGCTTCATTTAACAATGTTCAATCTGAGATACACGGCCCTATCAGTGTCTGTGATATGGTGTAATATTGAAGCCCTAAAAAAAATTGCTCTTCAATATGATCAAGAAGTGCCTAAAAAAAACATCTTTGAGTGACCAGTTTTACCACTTTACAAACCAGAGCAAAATAACACTGCGCTCCTATAGGAAATCTTTTTATTCAGACTTTTATACCTCAGTCAATATTTAACATATTCGATTGGTTCTCAACATTGGGACATTATTTTTGATGCTCTTTCAAAAATAAAGAAAAAATTGAGAAATTCTAAAAAAAGATTTTTGATGACGTCACACTTCACCACTTTATAGAAAACGCAAAATTTGGATTCTATTTCCAATCATAAATATCTTGATATTAGACAGGCGGTCAGCTTGTAAAAGTCATGGGGTTCCTGACTGGTTTATAATTGTGTGCAGGTTTATAATTATCATTGTAGCATGAGCTAAATCAAGGATTTTGTTTCAGAATCTGAGACAAATTTACCAGGTCGCTTTAGGTTCCCATTCATTTCATGATTTCATGAGAAATTTTCAACCTTGATCTTTTACATTTTTATTCATGGATAAGCATGGTCTTGAATATTACATTACCAGTTTATGACCAAGTCTTGATCCCCAAACACTCGCATATGGCAGACCTGCCAACCTCTGGAGTTCAAAAACTGTATTTTTCAATCCCAAAAGTCGTATTTTACTAACAAAAGTTGTATTCTTAAAAATAAACAAGTACTGTTACTCGGATCAATGCCTTTTACCTTTCCTACATACAGGAAGAAATTTTTCAATGGACCATTGGTTAAATATGCATGATTTTGTTACGACTGTTGTGTTCGATGATCCAATGAACATCCCCAATTTGCCAATTTGAGATGCTTGTAGGATACTTTAAAGGACAGAATGGGCATTTTTTAATTTTTTTAAAATCATATTTTATTGAGGAAAATCGTACTGTCGTATTTGCTTCTAAACTTCGTACGAAATACGACTAAATCGTACTGGTTGGCAGGTCTGATATTGGAGAGTCTTGTGAAGCACGCAGACAATTCTACAGAGGACATGGTTATGCTATTACCAGTATCACAATTCATTTTGTACTCTGACAAGATATTCATCTCTTGACCCTCGACCCTTGATCTTACCTTGCCCTCGTAATGAACCTTGCCTGAGGATGGGGTCACATCATCTCCTTCCGACCCGACGACATCCCCTATCTTGGACCACTTGCTTTCAGCCATGTTCCACTGGTAGGCCTCCACTGTTTTTCCGTTTCGGATCAGTTTGGTCTGGCCCTCTTTGGTGCCTACATGTACAGTAGCATTGAAAACATTTCCAGAAAATCACATAACATGATCTTATAGTTCGAGGGGGGGGGTGTCTCACAAAGATCCTAAGTTGAACTTAACAATTTTGGAAAGCCGTTAACATCTTTGAAAATATTGTAAAATTTGATTTGAATCATTCATATTTTCTATTATCAAGGAGATTTCATGTTCTTGATGTGGAATTCATGAAAAGCCTAAAATATTTGACTTAAGGCTACAAATGGCTCTCCATAATGTTTAAAGTCCGACTTTGAGTTAAAGCTAAACTTTAGTACTGGTAATGCGATTGCATTGTGAAAGAAAAGGTGTGGAAAGGATCAGAAACAGTTGATCATGTAGCATGTAAATATTAGTGTGCACTGCAAGGGTCTGGAGTCATCAAAATCATAATAACTTTGACCGAGTCTTGGTAAAGTAACAAGCACTGTACACAGAAAGCTATATATGGGACAACACACATGGTGTCGGGGTTAGTACTACCTTGATTTCCTTGTCTTTCTATGCTCATTACTCAGCCAGTATACATTTTCTTCCAAAATTGTTTGGCACATGTTATTTATTTGTAATCTTGAACATTCAGTGCAAGTTTTGTTTGATTCTGTGAAAATTAATTTCCTTTTTTTACCAGTACTGGAGTTTCTCTTTAAGTTTGACTTAGGATCTTTGTGAAACACCCCCCAGGAATCAAAATGATTAAATATATCGAGTGAAACCTACTGTAGCGATCACCGGCATAGAGAGACCACGTGTCTATAAAGACCACATATTGCATTTCCTTTATTGCATTTTCATTTCCTGGATCCTGGATCGACCGAATCAATAATTGATTCATAATATATATAATATATTTCCCCCGTAACATGAGAGTGATATTATTCGCCTAATTCTTTTGATTAAATGTGATGTTAATTGTTATTGTATTATTGTGTAAAGTGGGGGCATGCTACAAGAGTCCTATCTCGCACCCCGGGGCAACGTGTCTGACACGGCCGGTTGTAGCAACTACTCCCGAGATCAAGATACATTAATCTTGATCTAAGGAGACACGAGAAGAAGAAGAATTTCCTTTGACAATTTTTTTTATTTCATTGAAACCTTTATACAAGGAACCTGTACATAAAGATCACATGCCTTTTTGTCTCCCTTGAATGGTCTTTATATACAGGTTCCACTGTACCTATTGTATGATTTGAATTCACCATTTAGTGCAATGAAACAAGGTATTGACCTTCGACACATTTTGGTTACTGTCCTTAATGCAGTATTTTTGTATTTAAAGAGAAGGTTGAGTTCTGGGAAGAGGTGAAAAATAAATGTGAGCGTTATCATTGTATAATGCAAGTGTGGCAGAACATCAGATAAAAAATGGTCCCCCAAAAAATATGGCTCTTCAAATGCCTTAATATTCATTATTAATGGCATGTAACAGCATAACACAAATTGGGAAAGATTTTTATGCCACATTTTCGTGTAGTCCCATATACATTTTTCTGTGTACAGTGAGTGCTTGTGACTTTGCCAAGACTTGGCCAAATTTCTTATCATTCTGATGATTCCAGAACCCTGCAGTACACATCAATACTTATATGCTAGATGATCAAACTTTTCTGATCGATTCCACAATGTTTCTTTCACAATGTAATGGCATGACCAAAACACAACTTTATCTTTAACAGTGGTTCATGTCAAATAATTACAAGAAGAAAAAAAGGGGGTATTCATTTTCAAAATCACTTTCATTTGAAATTAAAGTCATCATTTTTCTCCCACAAGAAAATCTGTACCTTGGTTTGCGAGGTCCGATTTATCAGGTAGATCCTCCATCTTAATACCATCAAAGGTCTGTGTCTTGGCGGGCATAGCAAAGGCTCCTACTTGCATCTCAAAGGCCTGTTGGGACTCCTGAGGGGCAACGCGAGACTCCTCTCGTGTGAAGATTCTGGCCATACCATCACTGTAAACATGATGAAAACAGAGTAATGAACTAAGGCGGATAACATTGAAGCACATCGTAGGGAGTTGATTAAGAAAAGGCAACTACATGAACTGTTTGAATATTGGTGGTGTTTTTAAACCCCCCTTTTGCTCCTGTAATTAATTTGAGCCTTTGTATGATAACGTTTCAGCAACCTATGATTCAGAATTTATCATCACTACCTCAATGGTTAGTATCATTATCACCACTATTATCATCATCCTCCTCCTTGCCACGGCATTATCAGCGTCATCATCATCGTCATTATCATCATCAGGGACCCCTTTCACAAAGCCTTTTTTCAATGACAAATGACAAAAATCAGTGACAATTCTGCTGATAACCAATCAGAAGCAAGGATTTCAGTGGCTTTTAACAAAAACTGTCATTTGTCACTGATGACAAAGTTCTGTGAAACGTCCCCAGATCACTATCACTACGACACCTTACCCACTAGCAAAAGTAAAAATACCTGTATCTTTATTCCTGAATACCATCATAACAACTACCATCATCATCCTCATCAACCTCTCCCTCCCTAGCTTTCCTGCCTACTCACCTGGACCCCACAAGAATGTCTCCATTAGGCAAGCAGGCCACACTCCAGATGGTCTGAGCAGGCATGGTGATTGTCTGGCTGCATTGCCCGTCAGTCCACACTCTCACTGTCCTGTCCTCGCTGGAGGTCACAAAGTCCTGTCCGTTGCCTAACAGCGAGATGCTGTAGATGAATCCCACATGGCCGTCGTACTGGTGGACGCAATCCCCCGTGGTCAGCCACCTTCGGACTGTGCCGTCGTTGCTGGCTGAGAGGAACTCCACCTCGGAGAGGACGGCCAGTGCTCTGACGCAGTCGGTATGACCTAGAAGCAACCAGACACACAGCAATTCAATTTCAATTAGTGATCTTCTTCTCCACAGGAGCTTTTTCTTTACATGGTAAAGTTCTTAAATCGCACATGCTTGCTAAATGCATGGATACCCAATCTAACACTGACTTTTCAAATTGTCTCATTTCTAATCTAATGGTATTAACTTCATATTGAATGTATAAAAGGTTTGATCAAGGAGTAGTTACCTAAAACCACACACAGACTGTGGGTTTACTTACCAGTGAAAGTGCGTTCACAGCGGCCAGCCCTCCACATCTTGATAGTCTTGTCCGCAGACCCGGTCAGCATCAGTCCCTGGGTGGGCAAGAGGGCGACCGCCCACACGGTAGCTTCGTGACCCTGTAAGGTCATCACATTCTTTTCATTTAGCCACACCTTGGCTGTCGTATCCCATGATCCACTCAACAGAGTTCCAAATTTACCAGATGCAAGGGCACACACTGGAACAGACAAGTGTGTGAAAAGAAACAGTTTTTACAATATATAAATGAGAGATGGCAAACCATCCTACTTACACGGAATGAATGAACTTAAAACTAATGTGCATAAAGCTAGTATATATACATGTGCATGCGTAGAATCAACTTGAGACAAAATTTTACGCAAAACTTTAGGTTTACAGTTGAGAATGTGAATAACAATTATAACATAAAAACATCATGGTTCCTAGCTTCCATGCCCTTTCCTCAAAATGCACTAAGCTAAGACTTGAATCTCAAACCATTTGATCCATGATCTGGTGACTTAAATGCCCCAGATGATGACACACATTTACAGATGAACTAATCCTGAGAAACTCACCAGCATTTTTGTGCCCCGTGAGCACATAGACAGGAAGGGGACTCTCCAGTGTGTATGCATGGATCTTGTAGTCGTTGCTCCCGGTTACGATGAGGCCCTGAGCATACTTCTCATTCGGCGGTAGCACGCATAAGCAGGAGACAAAGTTCTGATGACCACTCATACAGTGTGCCTCCTGATACCCAGGCTCAGAATCACTGTGATTTAAAAAATGAAGGCAAACAGAGGAATAATTCATGAGAGTGACGCTGCATATCAGACATAGTTTCTTTGTGGTTGCAACATTTAATGCCTCAGATCAGGTATAGATCTACATTAAGGAAGGCTCAATCCTTAATTTGGGCTAGGCTCCTTCTTTGACTTTTTGCACCATCCCCTAAAAATTTTTAAAAAAAAAAGTTTTATAACAATGTAATAGTAGCTTAATATATATTATGTGGTCATACTAAGTGCCGGAATCTACTGGAATCTACCAGCACTACCAAAAAAGAGAGAAAGAGAAGAAAGAAAGAGAAGAAAGGAAGAGTTCGGTAGTTTGCAAGCTAGGTTCTTTGGGTGCAGGAATGGGCGACAAACAAATGTATTTCAGGTTTTGTTTAGATCTTAAGTCTACCCTGATATTAAGTCGGTTATAGGAGCAGAAAATGTGAGGAACAGGTGGGTGAAAGGTTGAGCAAATTGGGCAACTCTGTGGCTCATTTAGACGTCATACTAAGTGCCGGAATCTACTGGAATCTACCAGCACTACCAAAAAAGAGAGAAAGAGAAGAAAGAAAGAGAAGAAAGGAAGAGTTCGGTAGTTTGCAAGCTAGGTTCTTTGGGTGCAGGAATGGGCGACAAACAAATGTATTTCAGGTTTTGTTTAGATCTTAAGTCTACCCTGATATTAAGTCGGTTATAGGAGCAGAAAATGTGAGGAACAGGTGGGTGAAAGGTTGAGCAAATTGGGCAACTCTGTGGCGCACGTATCTTGCTTGCTCCTCTCCAATTTACTCTGTGCTCAAAATTTGTTAAGAAACTTTAATTTTCTTCTTTATTGATAAAGGAATAGATTTTTTCCATACAGGGGTTGAATAGACATATTTGCAATAATTATATTTATGGTGCATGTAGTCTAGATCTATGATAAAATTTCTGATTAAAATTGAAATTTCTGATTTTTTATTTTTGCAGAGCAAATTGGAGTTGGAGCTCCCAAAATACATCATAGAGTTGCCAATTTGTCTTTGATTGATCTTAATTTCAAAGATTCATAACTTTCTTATTTCTAATGAGAATTTGCTTAATTTTTCACTGGCCTATTCCTCTCATATTTCTGCTTCTAATCAAAACCAACTTAAGGTGGACTTCCTCTTTAAGTTTAGGGCTAGGTCTAGTTAGCATGCACACTGTTGTGTGTAGAGTCTATGGAATGGCGAAAAAGGGAACCAATGAAGGTCTACCACTACCAGTAGGGGGTGCTGGTCCAAGAATGAGGATCGTCCGCATAAACGAGGATATCCTCGTAAACATGCACGGACAAACTGCGTCCTGAAAAATAAGGATCGTCTGAATATTCACGGACGTTTATTTTCAATGACACTCTGCGGGCTCGGGCCGGGTTTGGCGATGCGAAAACGGAATCCGTGTAAGAAAATAACCCCACTTTACCGTCTACTTTCTTCCCGAGGATTTATCGCTCATAACGCTAAAGTCTCTGTACAAAGTCAATGTAAAACGCATAAAGAAAAGATCATCGCAAAATCTGTTTTTTGCATCGCCAAGGCGCGGATCGAAACCATGAAACGTCTGCGGAAATGTGGACTAGAATCTAGACTCTAGACCCCCTATCCTTATTTTTGCGGACGCGTCTGTCCACATTTACGAAGACGATCCTCGTTTATGGGGACGATCCTTTTTCTTTGACCAGCGCCCCTACTCCAGTGCAGAGCGAATGGGGATTTCCTACTTTGTGATTCAATTTCAAGGCATGTCAATGCCAAACAATTATAATAACACTGCGTAAAAGTAAAAACAAAATTTAAATTTCACATAATTCTTTACAACATGTTAGAGTCAAACCCGGACATCTTCCTGCAAGCACCATATCATACATGGCTATAGTCTTTGTTCAAAATTCCATAGTAGTTGGCAATGACTCACTGACTCGAATTTATTTCAATCAGCTTAGTGTGGACTGCAATGCCACTGCACTGTGTTAAAACTTAGGCTAGGCCCTAGACTTGTTTAGATTTGTTTTACCTTGAAGGAACCCATAGTCGTGCAGTCCTATCTCTGGACGCGGTAATGATTGATCCTTCTGGGAATAAACCAGCAGCAACGGCTCGAACATCAGATTCGTGTCCAGTAAGTGAGCATGAGAGCTTGAAAGGAACTGCCATGTTGATTTTTTGGCAACTCATTCACATAGACTATACCGTATACCGCGCGCTAGGTGTACGGTATATGTAGCTTCATTCATTCACATTTTCGATCTTTGCACTGCTAGATTTTTGGCATACCGCCATCTCTTGATGATATGTAGGTAGGTAATTGTTATGGTAAGCCAAGCGGTGGCACTGCATGCACTGCATCTTTGCATTGCATTGCATGCATTGGCTAGCGCCTTGATACGATACCCGCCGCGCCGCATAAACAACGCCAGTTCCACTGCTACACTGAAAAATTCACCGAGCTACGTGTAGAGCACTCCGTATTAATGGGATGATTTAATTTGCCATTTGACCAGAAACAAAATTCAACCCCTGCCCTGGTATGTATCAACAACTCTTGCACTTTTAATATTCGTAACTTTAAATTTATTATAATCCCCCAAAACACCTGTTAAGTGACTGTGACTGTGTTGACCATGTTCATGATGTTCATGATGTTGACTGTTGTTGTGTCGGTTGACTTTGAATGTTCAGGATGCTGTTTTGTCATGTTTGACTTTGAGTTGAGAATGAATGTGTGAAGTTGTGAAACTTCAAAGTATTTTTTACTATGATCATGATGATTGGAGAAAACAGGTTGGTGAAAAACTTAAAGTTTTAATATTTTAAAGAAATGTCAAGATGGGGAATAACGGTACAGCCAGTAATATAGTGAGGTAAAATTAGCCATGGGTAAAACTACTTTTTGGATAATAACTCCAGATCCAGGGAGCTCCGCAGCTGTGTTAATATGGCGCTAGTGTACACTTGTATCCATTTTTTACCCCTAACTCTGGCGAGGAGATACGCTACTAAAAAATACAAAAAAATCGACTAAATCTTCATCAATTAATTGTTCAAATAATGGTCATGATTCAAAAGTTATTATGTTTCTTAACCCTTCGTATCAATTATCTTATCTTTTTTGGAGTATTTTTCCTAAAAATAAAAACGAAGACATTGTACATGTACATGTACATGCAGATCTATTACATTTTCTTACAGGTTTCACAGCAAACTGCTGCACAATTACAACACAATTGCATACCGTACCGACGAAAGGGTGCGGGCGCATGCATGAAGTTAGCAACTGTAATCTCAGAGTCAGATCCTCATTAAAAATTTTAATCATGTAATTCATAGGATCTGGGCTAACTTGGACCCAGAGACAACTCGGCCCGCTGCTAAAAATATGGTCATTTTGTAACCCTTAACCTGCACAAACTGATCGTTTTTTTGCAGCGGTCCGAGTTAGCCCGACTCCAATTCATATTGTGGTCTTTAACTTCAGGCAAGCCCGCCTGATAGGGGTTTTGTGTCCAACACTTAACTAAACCTTCTCTTTTGCCTTTAGATTTAATGTAAAAGGCTCATCAAATAGCACTAAGCATCATGAATATTTGTCTTTTTTATATTGTCCAACAAAAGTCTTATAAAATTTATGAAATATTGCTTGTAAACTTCTTTAAATTGCTGATGTGCATGTGTAAGTCAATTGGATACACAACTTGTCCACACACACACAACTTGTCCACAAAACTTCTGGGTACATGTATTCATGTACATGTACTGTATATACATCTGTAGAAAAAACATCTACCGGTAAACAAACAAAATGTTGAATTATGTACAAATAGGAGCAATTTAACTAGAAGAGGTGTCTTTTCAGACACTTGAGACCTAATAATACATGCTTTATCATAGGATTTTTCGGACTTCTGAAGACATTATGGTAGTGCTAACTTTAACAGATTGTAAAATGATAATGATAATGATTAATGAATTTCTTTCATTGAACTGACATTTACAGAGACAGGGTACATGTAGATACAGTGAAAGTAGATAAATTCAGATATATATGTTTATACTTTATTTGTATACGGTATGTATAGTTGCTATCTTTAGCTGAGCAGCCTCCAGTGTACATGTACATGTGTCTGTGAGGTCATTGGCTTTTGTATGTCGCGTCATTGGCTTTTGTCTGTCACTTAAACAATAAGAAGAAATCTATCTGACCATGCAAAGATTTAGGAAGAGATTGACTGAAATCTAGGGATTTATTCATGTAAGCTGCAGGTTTTACCCACAAAGAGCTCAGTTAATGATGCGCAAGCCTTTTTGTGTGCGCAGTTGTCATTCATTTACGATACACATTTTTTTTTTTTTAAGGTGGCAGGTTTATTCTGCCTTGGATTCACTATGCCATCTCTGAACAACCTGTAAAATATTTGAAACTAAATCTTTTCATGGATTCTGTATCTTAGTTAAAGATTGTTTTTTAAATAAAAAAAAAGGGGGTCATTGTGATGAAAATCTGTCTTGGAACAAACTTGAATTGCTTTAAATGTGTGAAGAGAATATTAAAGTCCACTTCAAAAAATAATTTGTTCTTAATAGATGCAGAAAAACAAGAGAAACAGAGCAAACAAAGTATGGAAATCTATGGAACTTAGAAAATTACTACACAAATTGCCAATTTGGTTATCAGTTTGTGAAGTCATTGTCTCACTATCTATCAAAATTTTGCTTTATGTATTTTTATCTCATTAATTTCCCTTTTTATCCCCCCTGCCTTTGGCCAGGTTTTATCATATTGCATGCAAGACATTTCACAAAATGTTTTGTTAACTAGAGGAAGAATTGATACTCTTTTCTGAGTATTGTATGTTCATAACAATTGATTTTTATATAATTAGTTTATCAAAATTCACATTTTAACTGATGTAACTGAAAGTACTCTTTATTAGTGCATCCACACAAAGATATATTTCTATCAATATACATGTACAATTTAACTTGGATGCTAGTGTGAGTAAATAACATTTTTTTGGGGAAAATTTGAAATTTATGTTATTAATATAAAGAAATCAATTACCGATGGAAGATAGTGAGGCAATGATGTCACAGACTCATGAGTGAGTTGCCAATTTGTCTTGTGATTTTCAACGTTTTTCATGTCATTAAAGATTCATAACTTTCTTGTTAGTCATACGATTTTGCTCAAACTTTATTGATGGGTTTGTCTGATTATTCTGCTTCTATTGAAAGTACAGTGGAAGTGGTTAATTCACTTGACCTTCAATCTCAGGGTTGGAGGTTCAAATCCCTGTCCAGCACTTAGCACTAACACCCCTTTGTTCAAAATTTCACCCACCTGTTTCACTTATTTTTCTGCTTCTGATTTTCTTTTCAAACCAACTCAATATCAGGGTGGACTTACCATTTAACAGGCATAATCGCCAAGAATTTTCACTTTTGTTTTTGTTTTATTTTTCTTGATCATCTTGCTTTCTGAAACGCTTGAAATAAGACTGATTCTTCATCACAGTCTAGATGTTCACATA
>BEXV01003449.1:0-18201 GCA_003118195.1 Hemicentrotus pulcherrimus | reverse complement strand
GGGGGGGGGGGGTGTTAAATTATAAATTAAAGTACAAGTAGCCCTACTTTGCATACCACCCACAATTTACTGTATATTCAAAACCATTGTCAATCTAAGATAGAGCATCTGACAATTGCTCTATGCACTCATCTGACCTTTTTTGCTCTTATAACTTTGGGAAAAAGCAGAAACTTTTTTGTCACGAAACATACCATGAACTTTTTCATGCTTTTTTTTTAACAAGCATTTTATTCACATGTCCATCTTTCAACTATTTTATTTTTACAGTGATAGGGTACGTGATAGAAAGTACACACTTCATGCTCATAAAAAAACACGATTCTGAGATTTTTCTCTCTGTATTTGTCTTTCTGAACACTTTCCCACATAGTTCTCATACAGTGGAACCTGAAGTGACGGGGACCCATAACATTTCATGCACCCTTTATGACCTTGTGTAGACATGTACCGATAACCAGCCCATTAGGAATTCTCCCCCGACCTGGCTCACTATTATTATTGATGAGATTTTTACTGTGAATAATGGCCTGGTGAAATGTTAGTTGTTTACTTTTCTTGTAAGTTGAATTTGAAACTTGTAAATAAATGACCATTTTGGATACTACAGTGCTTTTTGTGCCATAATCTTTTTCATTTTGAGTTGAAACTGTGGCTTGTGAGAGAGAGGTCAATTACAATTCTCATGGAATGACATGTCCAAAGAATTTTCAATTTTGAAAAAAAAAAGAAAACTTTAGATACACATGTATTTAAATATAATCTACTATTAACGATATGAATTATAGATTTATACAGTAGGCTTGTGGATGCACCTCAATATAGATTTAGTCGAGGTACTTCAGCAGAGTTTCTTATCAACCATTAATCAAGTCATCAAATATTGAATTTGAAAGAGCTTTGTCATGGAATCACCAAAATACTATGACAGTACCTCATATTAGTTCATATTACATATTTTTTATTTGTAGATTGTTAATGTTATTAAAATGTTTATGATATCCTCTACTTATAATTGAAATTAATTTGTAACAATTTGTTACGTCAAAATGTAATATATTGTATTTAGTCAAAGGATAGGAATGTGGGGAAGAAGAGAAAGATGGGGGAAGAGACAAATAATAGGGAGGGAGAGCAAGAGAAAAGGGGGAGAGAGAGAAAGAGGATGAGAGAGAAGGGATAGAGGATACAAGAATTGCAGAAATGAAAAGAACAAGGCGAGATCATTGCATAAGTGAAATGAAATATTGGAAGGGTGAAAAAATGATGGAAAAAAAAACGAACATGGTAGACACCAACATCAATGCTTTTTAAAATTATCTTCCCTCCTGTGTTCAACGTCTCCCCTCCTGTACCTACGTCCAAGTAGATTTATCATTCATGTTCTCTCTTTGTCTCTCCTACTCTCTCGTCTCGTCTTTCTCTCCAACTGTCCCTCTTTTTCTTGTCTCCGCCTATTTTTATCTCCCAGCCCCCACTTCCACTCTCTCTCTCTCTCTCTCTCTCTCCTCTTCATCCGTCTTTCTCCTTTCTTTCACTCTACTGTATAAGCTGTTATTTTCGCGAGGGTTTTATTTTCGTGAATTGCAAATTATCGCGAAATTACCAACACGCGAAAATACAGTACAGTACAGTACAGTACTTCAAAATTATAGTACTGCAAAAGTGTCATTCGCGAAAGCAACGACCCGCGAAAATGTCTCTTAGCCTGTCATTCGCGAAAATATCAGCTTATACAGTATTTCAGATTCAGATCAGTTTGAAGAGGGAATCTAGACATTTCTATTCACAACAGAGTTTGCTTTGTCATGATAGTTCAAACTCTGTTCTCAAGACATGCTAAAGCTCTTCATCTTGCATGAGTGTCAGTAAATGGCAAGAGTGAGCAGAAAGCAGAAATCAAATTGCGATTTACTCTGATGAGTGAAATATAAACAGCAGACCTGCCAACCTCTGGAGTTCAAAAACTGTACCGTATTCTTCAATCCCAAAAGTTGTATGCTTAAAAATAAACATTGACTGTTACGCTGATCAATGCTTCTTACTGTTCCTACATACAGGAAGAATCTTTTTTATGGATCATTGGTTGAATATGCATGTTTTCGTCACGACTGGTGTGTTTGATCAACCAATGAACATCCCCAAATGGCCGATGTGAGATGCTTGTAGGATACTTTATAGGACAGAATGGGCATTTTGCCATTGAAAATTTAATTTTTTTTGTTTTTGTTTTTTGTTGTTGAAAATCGTATTTTATAGAGGAAAATCATACTTAATACGACTAAATCGTACTGGTTGGCAGGTCTGAAACAGCTGCAGCATGTCTGTATTCATTGCTTTTCGTATAGATTTTGTAGAACCAAATCATCTCTTTAAACTTTGATCCAGTCAAGAACACCATACAAACCACTGACCTACACCACCTATTCAACATCTACAGATCACTTCCTATTTTACCTAATGGTCTTCGAGGCAACTAGGAAATGCTCGTACAAAAATGAATTCAGTCTGAAGGCTGATAATTTATTTAGAAAAAACAGACAGTTGCATCTACAAAGAAGCTGGGAACGAAAAAGGCCGTTGTAGCACATGTCATCACAATAAAAAGAAACACATGTACATGTACATGTAGGTGTATCTGATCACAATCATGGCTTACAATTATCACAGACAATCTGGCAAAATGCTACTTCTGTTGCCCCTGGCATGCAACAAAATGGTCTAATCTAATGATTTACCTGCAAATGTTGCAAATTGAGAGAAAATACATGTGACGGTGGACTGTGCTTCATAGAAGAGATGCATGGATTCGATGTTAAAAACAGAACACCCAACGCATGTACTGTACCGGTACATATGAAGATAAAGTACAAGATAGCTAGAACATTTGACTTTCAATACATTAGCTCAGTTGATACCTTACAGAAGGACATACATACTCTCAAACATACAGACTGTACACGGCCAATATATTTTGCAGCTTTTACAAATCTGTCCATAACTACTTTTATCTTTGGGAACATGATGATGATTGAGGATACATTGTCAATCGAACAGGAATATGAAGAAAGTTCAATTTTAACTGTAAAATTGTGACATTAAAAAGTAGCGTTAACAATTCAACAGTAACATTTCACGGCATTCCTACTCTTAGGCATTCCTACTCTTAGGCAGAATAACCGAGAAATGTGATATACCAAATTATCAAGTGTTTCATCTCAGACTCTCGAATTAGTGATCATATATTACAGATCGCAGATAAAATTGTGATAATAATTTTGTACAGCTCATTGCCAATTTGAATCGATGTTGTGTGTGCAACTTATAGAGTTAATATCATTAAATTACATGATGTCCATTAAAAGTAAACTAAATGATCAAATATGCATACTTTCGGGATTAATTCAGATGTAAATGACACCAATAACACAGCTTTATCAAAATCAAAAAGATACAAAACGAAAAACGAGACACGAAACAAGTCAACAATTTCAATTGACATACAATATATGTACATGAAAATATTAAGGACAACATGATGTTCATGCAATTTAGAATACACTTCCCCAAAACAACCTTTAACGACGTCATCTAAAGATGCATTCATAGAATGAAATCAGAACACATCCAATCGAAGGCAGAAATATTTACAAACTATTCTTAACTTGGTCAAAAACTGATCTCCCTACATCACTTAATTACTCAACGTACAGCATCAAATTTGATACTTGGGTTTTATAATTTTATGAATCTCATCTGTCCAAAAAATTGAATGAAGGCATGCATAAATACTTGTAAATAATATCTCTCTAAACTGCAGGATATTTTTTAAGGATGGATCTTGGGTTGTGTGGCACTAGAGTGCATGCACATTCAATAAATTATTGATATGAAATGACTACCGGTAGACGTTAGAAAAACAAATTAAATATTCTGTACATGGTTAAAAACAACCAAAAACCTCTTTGGCCAGACAGTCAATATAGGCATTAATTTAAGAATTAAAAAGAAGATCTTTGAATTTTAAAGGATTTGGCAAAATTACTGAGTCTATCTCTCTCTTCTTTTTTCTATGAGTCATTTACTTTCAAATTTTTAACATGTTTAACACTGGTAAGATTATTAACAATTACATAATTTGAAGTTACAAACATACTATATAACTTACAAGTAATGAATGCCAGTAAAAACTGCTAGAACATAATTGTCATAAAGTTTATCAAAAAGAGCGAACGTTCTTACTTGCAGCCTATGAATCATATGAAAGTTATACAAAAAAGAAGGGAAAAATAAAGTTACAAAGCGAGTGATGACGCTAATAACATGAATCAAAATAGATTTTTGCAGAGTTTCCTTCTTTCATATGTTTATGTATGCTTGGATATAAATGTACTGTAGCTTATATCAACACATATTTGAATTACATCATGATATAAAGTCTACTGCAAGATCAATTAGAGCACAGTACCTAACAGTGTGGATGGGATGATTGACTGCAGAAGTTGCATTACATGTAAACACAGAGCATTCAGCGCTCCATTCAATCATACATGTTAGTGGTACAGAGTGTGAAAGTGATGTTGCTGGGAGCATGAGATCGGTGTGGTAGGGTCCTAATAGCCACCGCCATAGTTGTTGCCGCCACCTGAACCGTAGAAGCCACCACTACCTCCTCCGCCACCGCCTGTTGAAAAAAGACGAGATTGAGATAAAAATGGAATGATTTCCAAGTGGGATTGAAAGAGAAATAGCCCTCGAAAGCACTATAATGAGTCTGGAAGAAGAATAAGTACGTTAGCAAGGTGTCAATTTTCACAATTGAATGATATGTGCTACAACACCTAAAACAGACAAAAATTGAAACACCTACGATAAAAGTGAATCATTTCTGTTCAAACAATATTTTAAAAGAGCTCCAATGGACAAAGAGTTTTTAATTTTAGAATTGAATTTATAATTTTCTGTTAAAATATGTCTGCCACAATCAAGAAAATCTAAAGAATCTTGACTTCCATTTAAAGGGAGTAACGTGCCAGTTTCCATGTGCAGAACGCCATAATTCGCTGACACCAGACTTGGTGGAAATACCATTAATGGGAGTACAAATCTGCACATAGCAAACCCATCGGCCAGTCTAGAATCCCCCCCCCCCCCATCTCTTGGAGAATACTCTAGAGTGACTCGGTGAGGGAAAAGCAAGCATTACATAAGGTCTAATGGTCATAAAACTCAAGGCTAACATTGGTGATTGACAACACCTGTTATTGGGTAAACACCCGAATGGTGTCAAATTCCCCATGAGAGCTGACTACTGAGTGTCTTTAAAGAGAAGGTTGAGTTCTGGGAAGAGGTGAAAAATAATTTGTGAACTTTATCATTCTTATTATGCAAGTGTGGAAGAACATCAAATAAGACATGTTCCCTGAAAAGCATGGCTCTTCAAATGCCTCCATATTCTAAATATGTCATGTTCATCATAAAACTCGAGGGAGGTTTTTTATGCCACGTGTTCGTGTAGTCCCATATACATCTTTCCGTGTACAGTGTTTGTAAGTTTACCAAATTTCTTATCATTTTGATGATTCCAGAAAATCGCAATACACACAAATTCTTATATGCTAGATGATCAACCTTTTCTGGTCGATTCCACACCGTTTCTTTCACAATGCAAGGGTTGCAATTTACTTCAGATAAACACTACTAGTACATTTTTTTTCTTCTTCTTGTCAAGTTTAACTTCATGCCTGATGTTCCATAATACGCAAACAAATTGACTTCTATATAAGAGATTAATTATTGGTAAAAACTTGTTCCTTTCTTGTTCTCATTTATTTGGACAAAAAGAAAGAACAAACTGACTGGTAATTCTGGAAGCATTCCAAAGTAAATTGCTTCACATTACGAATCAAATCTGATTGCTTTCGTGGACAGCCTCTAAAATTTATCAATACTCTCTTCTAAAATATGCAAACTTCATAAATTTTGTACATATGCATTTTTATCATTCAAATCTTGACCAACACATGCATGAAAACAAACAAGAAGACTTTTGAAATATTGTACACTACTACTGGCATTCCATGCATACATCTATATTTTAGGAGGGGATATGCTAAATATTTAAAACGTTATTGCATAAAATGGGTTAAAACAGTCTTTTAGATATACATACACTAACAATACTACATGCAAGTTGCTAACTAGTACATGCAACTATAACCTGAATATTACACACATTGCATAATATCTCACATTTTTCTGCTTTATCTTAAGTATATTTAACTCCTAAATAATAAAAACAAAACAGCAAAATAAGGATGGAGAAAACAAGCAAAAGGGATACAGTGAAGGGAGACAAGTTACACGTGTATCATCTTACCGTAACCACCACTTCCACCACCGCCGCCGCTGTAACCACCCATCTGGGAATCCCTGTAGCCCCCACCTCCACCACCGCGACCTCCCCTTCCACTGTAACCACCTACAACAAACACAGAAACAAGATGTCTTTGAGTACAGGCACCATGACGGACCCTATCCCTACCACAACAACCTGCAACAGCATGGAAACAGAACCTCTTCTGCACGTGCAGCATGAATTTCTCTACGGACTATGAGCCCTCTAAAACAACTGCCCCCCCCCCTTCCTACTCCCAAACAATTATCCCATTAGAACCCATACCCCCATATGGGTTCTCTACCATCCCTACCAGAACAACCTGCACCAGCATCGAAACAGAACCTCTTCTGCTCGTGCAGCATGAATTTCTCTAAGAACTATGAGCCCTCTAAAACAACTGCCCCCCTTCCTACTCCCGAACAATTATCCCATTAGAACCCATATCCCCATATAGACCAGTTTGTAGTTAGCAAATGGAACAAATGACTACAAATATCCACTGAACGTTTACACATGGAGAAGTCGCATATTACATTTTGCTAAACCTGTTGTAGTCATCAGCTCAGCAGAAAGCCTACATACATTTGTTACCCTGGAATTATAATTCTCATTGAAAACTGTATTTAACCCTATCTTAACTGGGCTATTTCAGACCAGGTTTTTACTGGGGNAGCTACTGCTTTTTAGATCTTGCAAGAGGACAGTTGTTGTGGTGATAAACAGATTATAACCCAAACTATAAAGCAGTGTGGTGCTCGAATAAAATGAGATGTAATACCAAGGGTCCCAGACCGGCAGAAAGTCAATCGAAATTCATGCAAGCTCAATATTCTAACTGGGTTTTCACTTTGCATTAATGCTTATTACCTAGTCCTTTTGGAGAGGAATTTAAGCCATTGGTCCACTGGTTGCTTACTTATCAGCATACACATGTTTTCTTTATTAGCACTCAGATAAAAAACACCACCCCAAAAAACATGCTCCATAGTAATTACCTCCTCCGCCGCCACCGTATCGCCTCTCAAAGCCAGAGTTCCTTCCCCGACCACCACGAGAGAAGCCATCGCCTCGGCCACCGGAGTACCTGTCATAGGGGCCGGGTCGGTTCATGCCCCCTCGCCCGCCGCGGGTGGGGTTGGTAGCCCTCCGTAGCTCATCTGGGAAACTTTTGAAGACTTCAATGTATCTGCTGCGGTTTCGGAGAAGTCGCGAAATTTCCACAGGGGGGGGGTCATATTGACCCCCCCCCCCCAGTTAACGTAGGGTTAAAGGGCATATGTAGAGAAAGAAAACGTGCATGGATACAGATCACTGTCATGATGCTCTGGTGTTGTATTAATCACTGGTTTAACCATCTATATAATATCCAAAGTCCTTTGAAAGCATCTTGAAATTAATGTGATCTGCGCTCTACGAGAAAGGCATATTATATTCATCATCATGATCATCATCGTCATTATAACTATTACTATCATTATTGATTTAATCTTTTCATAAATACAATTATGGATGCGATAGCATCTACTACGAAGTTTACTACCATTTGCTACTAACCTGAGTAACCACCACCACCACCTCCAGAGGAGCCGAACCCCCTTCCACCACCTCCTCCTCCTTCTTCTTCACTGGAATGAAGGAATAGCTCGATGTAGCGGCTGCCGATGTTCTTCTTATCCCTCTTCATGGCTGCCTTGGCCTCGTCGTGAGTTCGGAAGTCGACGGCGGCGAAACCGTTGCGTTTGCCGTTGATATCATGGATGACAACGTTGGAGGGCGTGGCACATCCATGGAAGAACTGGGATGAAGACATTAGACCGAGGTTACATTGATGGGTCTGGGCGGCATATTAATGTTTAAAACTAAATGACTTATCAACAGTTTCCTGCTTGAAAATCAAATGGTGGTCACAAAACAGATGGTGCGGTAAAGTTAGTACATTAAAGTGCTGCAGCAAAGGAAATTTCACCCCCCCCCCTCCTAAATTTTTTTTCATATATATATTATATAAACATATATTTTCAAAAAATCTTCTTTAGGAAGCTAAGAGGATAAAATAAAAATTATAACAATGACAATAATAACTACAGAATTTATAATGCCCTGTTGATCTAATACACTATTCTGAGGGGCAGAAGCCAATTTATAAACTTTTTAGACTCTCATGACAATAATTGATGATTTAATATATCACATTTCAAAAGAGGCACCATACAAAACTATTCAAAACCCCAGTCTAACATTTGCCACTTTCTACTCAGGAGTAGTTAGATACCCGATAAACTTGAGTGTCACATACTGGCCACATGCTCTGACAACAATTGCACCATGTCAATTTTGAACAATAACCAAATTTTAAATGTTAAAACTGGACCAAACACTAGACCTAACAATAACCCTGTAATCATAGCGCGAATAAGATATCTTAGACAAAATAAAGCTTGGATCAATCGTCGCCAGAGCATATTTCGGAGAACCAGCCACTAAGCAAAAACCAGGGTAAAAATACTGAAGCTTTAAAGCCTATCTACACTAGTTTAGCCAGGAGGAATTAGACCTCCTTGCATGGTCACTGTAAGGTGGTTATCTCATCTAATCAGCTCTCAATTGACATAAGAAAGAGGGGACCATGGGGGACCAACAGTCACCGCTTACGCATTGTTTGCTATATAGAGGGCGTAGGTAGCTATAGGTAGTGCAGTGGGGCTTTGATTGATTTCCACTCTTGCTTGAGGAAAGTCTGATCGGTGGACTTGATGAGCTCACCTCTTTGATATCTTGCTCTGTGACGCTGAACGGTAACCCCCTCATGTGAACGGAATAGCCCGTATCAGATACAAAGTCTCCACCTCCTCCCATGTCTCCTCCTCTGCCTCCTCCTCCTCCTCTTCCGCCTCGTCTGTAATCACCTGCAAATCAAATTCAAGTAGTTTTCAAATAGCATTACCAACAGCTGGGATTTGATTATTTTAGAATACATTATTCAAATTTTGGTGTATTTTTGTATTTAATGCTTGATACTATCACCATCAACAAAAAATTCATATAAAACACCATTAGTAGTCATCCGACCATCAAGCAAAAACATGCTTGCGGTACCAGCAGGAAATATGAGAGCATAAATCATTACACCTTCATCACATACCTGGTAGGATGTGAATATCATCAGGGATGGACTGGCATATATGTGCATGCATTATAGGTGAATGGCTGCTCAAAATGTCATTAGATTTGATGACCTGGGCAGTGTTTCACGAAACCGTCAGAAGTATAAGTTCAACGACATCCTATTGAAAGGTGTGTATGAAGTTTAACATGCGTTTCAATGGAGTGTCGGTGAACTTGTACTTATAACGGTTTCATGAAACATTGCCCAGGGTTATAAATACTGTTCTTTTCTGTTCTCGGGAGCTCTTTTAGGATTCGGTAAGGCAAAATTGCCATTTTCTCTCTATGATTTTCAGGTATTTTATAATTTTATTGTTTTTTTACCAGAGAGTTGTTTTACAGTTTACCTAAGCTCACTGCCCCCATTAATTTTGTTCCGCTGGTAATCGGAAAGCACTTAAAATACGTACCGCAAAGCTGCCACATAATATATTATATTATCATAACTCTTACCTCTGCCTCTAGGGAACAGCGGTTGCGGGTTTCCACCCCATCCTCCTCCTCCTCGACCACTCCTTCCTCCTCCAAACCCTCCCCCTCCTCCTCCGTATCCACCCTCGCTGCCTCCGCCATAGCCTCCGAACCCATAGTTGAATTCATCGTCATAGCCTGGAAAGAGGGAAGTCACAAAAAGTCAATCTTATGCATGAAGATGTCATTTTTCCTATATAATGAAGCTACTGCTTTTTAGATCTTGCAAGAGGACAGTTGTTGTGGTGATAAACAGATTATAACCCAAACTATAAAGCAGTGTGGTGCTCGAATAAAATGAGATGTAATACCAAGGGTCCCAGACCGGCAGAAAGTCAATCGAAATTCATGCAAGCTCAATATTCTAACTGGGTTTTCACTTTGCATTAATGCTTATTACCTAGTCCTTTTGGAGAGGAATTTAAGCCATTGGTCCACTGGTTGCTTACTTATCAGCATACACATGTTTTCTTTATTAGCACTCAGATAAAAAACACCACCCCAAAAAACATGCTCCATAGTAATTACCTCCTCCGCCGCCACCGTATCGCCTCTCAAAGCCAGAGTTCCTTCCCCGACCACCACGAGAGAAGCCATCGCCTCGGCCACCGGAGTACCTGTCATAGGGGCCGGGTCGGTTCATGCCCCCTCGCCCGCCGCGGGTGGGGTTGGTAGCCCTCCGTAGCTCATCTGGGAAACTTTTGAAGACTTCAATGTACCTGTGTGTTTAGAAGACACCCATTACCAATATTAGTACAGCTACAATATGTATATGAACTTATAGAAAAACAGCCAGAACCTAGTGTATAAGTACAGAGTGCATCAAGAAAAGTACAGAGTGTGACAAGAACAAATATATTAAGCACCATCTATGCCTTTGTCTGATGAATTTTCTATTTTAGCACACTGTGACCAGAAAATTCATTTTCTTGGTTTTCAATTTAAAGAAGTGTTTCTGCATCGCACCATCAGATGGCAATAAGAGAACAACTGAAATGATTTACCGGTATAACAATTAAAGGTCCTGTACATATCTGAAGATATTTTAATATAATTTGTCTTTTTATGTTTTGTATATTTTGCTGCATATATATGAGGCAGACACTTTATGCCAATGTAGGTTATTGAAAAATATGTATAAAGATGTATAAAGATAACTTCACATATTCTTTCTTTATGCAACAGCAAAAACTGTGATAAAATGATACAATTTTGCTCAATCAAAATTATGTGAACAGACTGCCATTAAAAAATATAACAAAAGTAGAACAATTCGTAGTTGTATTGCAGGGTTTTATGTTTTCTTCATTTTTTCTTATTTAGCGTTGAATGCCTGCAAAGCTGTTTGGACCCAGAATGAAATATTTTGTCATCGTTGAACTATTCACATGCCATAAATCTATCAGGACAATTATATTTCTAACTTTATTTTCTTTAAAAGGCACTCACGATAAAAAAAATGAAAAAAAAAAAAAAATTGTGTTTGACTGCAGTCCTGAATATCAAATCCCATGCGCATCCTTCCCAATTGTACACATAAAGAATGAATGTGTTTATGAATGCAACGGCAGATGGTGAATTTGGTTAAACAATCACTTCCAGTCTATCAAATGTCATAAACTTTTGAAGCAATCGTAAAATATCTTAAATGCTGTTCATAACAATTCAAGTTTTCCCTTTTACTTTTTAGGATCATGACAATGCAGATTGTTGGAGAGAAAATCAATTTCTGACGTCCAAATCCCCAAACAGCAGTCACATCCAAATGTTCACGAAGTTGGATCGAAATATATTCTTTGTTCTTTCTTCTACTACAGTGAGATGTACATGTGTGAGATTGAAGAGACATTCATCTCCTTTTCTTTAAAAAAGAATGTATATAGTCTAAGTCTTAAATAAGGGATTATGAAAATGAGTATATCTATATTCTATTTTTAAAAAACAGCAATAATGATTTTTGTTGAAACTATAATCATTATCAATGCAGATCTTTTCTGTACAGCTGAATTATCCAGAACATTAACTGACTGACATGACCCAGGCTTAAATCAACAATGGTGCCAAATTTTTAGGAATGCCATTAAAGTTTATTTATTGGAAATCAAACATTGAACAACTATCATCGTACCAACCATACCATACCATACCACTACATTTCTAGTCCCACCTGTGCCCCATATGTGACTTGTGTTTCTTTAAAGCCTTTTCAGCGATTTCCTTTGATGCAAACAGCACAAAGGCTTCTCCCGTCCTGCGCCCATCGTTGTCTGAAGGCAGTGTAATCCCATTCGCTTGAATCGTCAACCCTGCGTTCATCATCCATCCCATCATCATCATCGCAAAAAACACCAACCCCAACGTTGCCGAGCGTCGAACGTCGATAGGACCCCGGAGAGATACCAACACCACACCCAATATGCGGACGAGAGCCCAACCCCATTCAGGGTTTACGGATGAGTTTGTGTGGGAGAGAGAGAGTCGGTGTGTTGCCCCAGACAACACCAACCCATATCAAAGTTGGAGAAGGAATGGGAGAAGAAGGCACAAGGAATGGACAGACACAGGTCAGTTACAACGTTAGACATCGCAAACAAATAACATGGTAAACTTTGCTTTTCCCCTTTGTAGTTTCCACAAGTACCAAGCTCCTGGGTCAACCCAATATAAACCCTTCTTCTTCCCTTACCCCAACTAAATGAAAGTCCATAGACCTTTTATATAGTTGTTTTGCTCAACAGGGCATATACAATTTTTTTTTTCCTCCTTTTTTTCATCCCAGAATTTGGAACCCAAGTGCCTGACAATAACAAACCCCATACATACTCCCTCCTCTGCCTAACCTAACACCCTTGTCCCTGCAAGATCGTTCTCTTTTAAGGCCCATCACCTGAATTTCATACCCAAGAATATGACCGGTAGGACACAATGAAAGCAATATGATACAACAGTCACATCCCTATTGCCTTTAATACTAAAATCATTAAACATACATGTATACACATGAAATTTTGAAATGGAACCACTAATGAATAACCGAGACGGCACCTTAAACCCCCTCTCTAACATACCCATCTAATCCCCTTCTCTCCCCCACTTGACATTCAGAGTAAACATTTATAATATTGGTGGGAAAAATCAACAAAGGACATTTCTATATATTGCCTGTACTCAGCTGAAACCATAAGAAATGGACAAATATTTTAAAAAAAATTAAATGTTCACCAAGGGTTCAATAAAACTAGAGTTTTGACTTTCGCCCTCACCCATAGAGTTTTCTCAGAGCGTTTCAAAATGTGGAACTTCCCATTTCTTGCCCCCCATCTTGTTTTTTTATCTTCTAATACCGCTTTCTGAAGACAGAGATAATTGAATGTACTTGCCCAAGCCAGAAGGCAAGCAACTTTTTTAAAACAAATATTTGGAGGGAGAACGAAAATCAAAATATATTTTTAAAAATCTGTTTACAAACATCTTGAACCCAACACAACATAAAAAAATGGCCCCCTACCCCATTACGTCTATCTATGATCTTAATTCATCCATTTTGATACGTACCGCTGAAGAACTCTGCGATCTCTTCCTTTGAACAGCTGAAAGGGAGCCCTCTAAGTTTTACTAGACCCTCGCCTCCATCTGCTCCGCCGCTGTTTCGATTTGTGACCCATTCCATTTCACTCCTCTTGGACTTGAATACTACATGGGAAAAAAAAGGGGTGAATGTCTTTTTGAGTATTGCATACTACATGTACCATCAAGTATGTACATGTATATGCTGCAAACTACTATATTATGCAGCTCTTACAGATTAAAAGTTGCGATTAGTCCAAAGTTTGCAACGTGATATCCAATGCAAGAATTGTAATGAGCATTACTCCCATCTGGTCAAATGAGTATATTTTTGCTTCATACTTCCATTTACAAGCGTACCCATTGTTTGCATTTAGACCTGCCAACCTCTGGAGTTCAAAAACTGTATTCCTCAATCCTAAAAGATGTATTCTTAAAAATAAACACGGACTGCTACGAAAATCAATGCCTCTTACATGCAGGAAGAATTTTTGTATGGATTATTGGCTGAATATGCATGATTTTGTCACAACTGGTGATCAACAAACCAATGAACATCCCCAAATTGCGGATGTGAGATGCTTGTAGGATACTTTACAGGACAGAATGTCATATTTGCTTCTGAACATCGTACAAAATACGACTTTATCGTACTGGTTGGCAGGTCTGTGCATTGTCTTTGTTGCGAATGTTAGACATCAAAGGCTACACACCCTACCAGTCCATATCTGTATGGTATTACAAACTATTCCAACTTACGCTCTATGTATCTCTTCTGTAAGTGGTTCTTGTCTTTCTTCATTGCCTCCTGAAAGTCATCTTCAGAGGCAAACTCCACAAAGCACTCTCCTGAAGGTCTTCCGGAACTGTTGAAGATGAACTTGATGCTGTCTGGCGCATCAAGGATGTTGCAACCTGTGAGGTGGGCAACAGAGGCATGGCAATATTGTTTTATTCATTCAATCACTCACTCACTAATCCACTCGCTCCCTCCATAACTTGTCATGTTTTCTTCATTCTTTTATTCATCCATTTGTTTGTTCGTTCGTTCATTCATTTATTCTTTCATCCATCCATCCACTCACGCTGTCCCTTTCTCCCTCCCCCACTTAGGCATACATTAATTCATTCCAGGGCTTAAATCAATCCAAGGCCACCAAGGCCATGGCTGTGTATGCCCTTTTGATTGGCCTCAATGCCCCTCTCATTGGCCTTGGAGATTTTTTGTGCCCTTTCCAATTCTTCCTATTTGTGCTGTAATATAGGAATGTGCCCTACAGAAAAGTCCTGCAAAAAGGCCTGCATTCATTCATCCACATACTGTATCACATGTACCAAATTCAATTATTTATTAATTCATCTAAATTACATGTGTTTATTATAAATAAGGTGAGTTCTGGTAATGCGAAAGAAAATGTGTGGAAATGCACTATAAGAAAGTCCCTCACACAAGACTAAACTGTTGATCAGACTATTACAATTAAATCGTAATACTAATAGGCATTAATTTAATTGTCAAAATATATCCACAACATAATGGTTTACCCTTGATATTTTGATGAAGGAAAATAATTTAAAGCTCCTGAAATAACATTGAAGTGCCTTTCGTTCGTTCTAAAAATGTGTGAGTAACGGCAAGCTGAAGTCGTGAAGTTATGAGTCAAGCTTGATATGCGTTTTTACATCCCTACACCGTCCTCTGAGCTGATTGGAACAATAAGCATTAAACCAATTGAAAAACATCACGTAAGACTTTCAAGGACTCCAATTCAACAAAATTACTGTAAAAATAATTTGCTTTGACAAATATTACTATAGATATTCCTCATATAATTTTGAAATGAGACTTAATTGTCATGCAGCGCAGAAGACTATAGATGACAGCGTGCGTCAGAGAGGAAAATATCACATGATCTAAGGCCCGCAAATTTTTCCCTCTCTGCTGCATGCTGCCCTCTACAGTCTACTACATTTTAGTCTTGTGTGTGGGACTTTCTTAAAGGTGATTTCCATTCATATTGAATTAGGTATCATTAGAAAGGTTATTTTCAGTTCTTCATTTTTGTTCACAGGTTCATTGTCAATAAACATAAGGGGAAGGAGATATGATGGAATGAAGTTACGAGAATCAAGTTTTTCAGAGAGAATTTCGTCTACGATACCATTAGGTGGTTTGGGCATGTGACGTAGTTCCGTGGACTATTCACAACACGGTCACCGCGCGCATTCTATTCGCAATCAGATAACACTGCAGGGTGTATATCAGAGTGAAAGTATAGACGTTATATAGGGATATTAATCATCAATAAAAAGGACAGAAAACAGCTCAGATTAACCCGAAATGATCATGGAGTATGATGAAGAAGAAGTTAGTAGCAGTGATGATGGTATATAAGTGTAGATGATGGTGAATTGGGCGAATTTAAGACGACGAAAATGAAAACGCTGATCGAATCGTGATGCGGGAGTTCAAGCTGTAGCTGCTGCAGCGGGTGCATAGAGGGGGAACTTTCAAACAGCGGGTTGGGCTATATCAAAATATGCTAAGGGAGTAATTACAATTTTGACTTTTCTAGGTTGCTCGACTTCTCTGAGCATCTGGCTGGCCAGTTGAAATTATAATATGAAGAATTAGTATTTGATGGGGAAAAGGGGATGTTTCTTCGTCCTACCCCGACGATCCGTCCCTGTTGTATCGTCGATTCTACATTCACGGCGAATAGAAAGCACCGCACTACCGCGCCGTCTCTTTCCTGAGTTTTTTTTTCTCGATCAGCAGACATTTCATCTAGACCAGTAAGCCGAGTAATACAACCGTTTTAGCTCAGCTACATTCTGATCGCGGTCTCCTTGCTTAATTTGTTGGAATGACAGACGTTTCAGCTAATTTAAAACCCGATGAAAACAACTTTATCTCCAAAAGATGTCATGCTGCAATTGCAGCTCAGCTCAGCCATTCGTAGCGCAGTGTACTGCGGTGAACAGTACTGCACTATACGAACGGCTGAGCTGAGCTATCGCGTGTTTTCCCCGTGCCGCGAAATTCAAGTTACGCTAATTATCAAAACAACACTAGGCGAAGCCGGTGTGTCAGGATCTGCAAGACGATCAATTTTACAGTACCAAACATCAATATTTCAAGGAAACCAAACATCGGGAAGTAACCAATGCTCATGTAATTGAAAGAATGTTTATTAATTTATTGTAAATTCGATAAAACATTTCATTAAATATCACAAAAATTGCAAAATCTACTAAACAAATGACACATGTTTGTGTACGTTTATACATTGAAATAATACGTTGTACTTCCGGGTTTAGGAACAGTCCACGGACATACGTCACAAACACTACGTAACGAACGAGAATATCACCGCTTCCGGGTTCCTCTGCTTACACTATTGATCTTTCTAAGTCTAACAATAATTTAACAACACATGCAAATTTGTGTCAATCAATATATTGTATTCCTTATGTCATTAGCATTCCAACAATAGCAAACATGCATATTTTCATCACTTTCTTCCCAATTCACCTTTAACTTGCTCAGTCTTCAGTGGGTCATATTTCCACTTCCGTTTTTAAACGTACTCAGTACCACGAAGCGTGATTCCTTTCTTGCAGCCTCAATTTTATAGCGATAAAAACACCTACCGTCAACTGAAACGATATCCATTTATTTTTTTATAATGCATGCCTATATTATAATCCAAGATGGCGGCCCGCATGTTTTGCCTCTTCTCTTGGACCAATATGATTAATTTCAAAGTCATGAAAAGGCACTAAATATCAACAAACATGGTCTACAACAACTCCAAATGACAAAATAATCCCAGCTATGAATGTTTTTAAAGCATTTGATAGCCAAAAGCATGAACATTTTCGGCATTGAAAAAAAAAAAAAAATTCTGCAGATTTTTTTCTGATCCTTTTTATTGATCGCCGATCAAAATTATTATCCGATCACACCTGATCGGCTCAAGATCGGCCCCCGATCCGATGATCGTTTACAGGCCTATATTGCATAATCATAGTGAGTCGATCGTTGCTCACGTCTACTGACCTTCAAAGAAATCCATCACCTCCTCTGCGGTGGTGCTCCAGGGCAGACCCCGGGCCCTTATGACGTAACCATCCTCTTCCGCCATCTTGCTTGTGTTTTACCAGTGTAGACTGGACCAGAGATGGTTTGGACCAATGTTCAGCTTAATAGTCTTTGCAAATTATTTACCTGTGAATAGTTAGGAGAAACATGAAGGACTAATTTGAATTAGATCCACTTGTTATTCAGAGGTTTTGCCCTAGGCTTTACTGCTTTAGTACATGATGTATACAACCAATACATCATCCACAAAAAAATACAAAAAAGCACATACACTGTAGTGTAGATTTTATAAATAGTTACAGACCTGCCTCTTTTTTTATTGTTTCTTATACCGTACTTCATCTATATGTAGACAGCATTTTGGAATTATTTTCACTCAAAACTGATATGTTTTCTTCTTAAAGTAGCTTGGCGAAGAAATTTCACATAATCACTAAAAATGGGCAAATTATACATGTCCGGATAGCGTAGACCAATATGAAGACACACATTC
>BEXV01003448.1:2027-16515 GCA_003118195.1 Hemicentrotus pulcherrimus | reverse complement strand
CTACTACTACTACTTCTACTACTTCTACAACTATTACTTAAAGTACTACTCAAACTACTACAACCTACTACATGAAATAATTGTAAGGGGTAAATATAAGAATGACAACAAATGCAACACACCAAGTATAATACTAGTGGTATAATTAAGTAGTAGCCTTAATGCAAAGTATGGTTAGAGAGGTTGGTTAAGTGGGACTAGACATTTTATTTAATTTAAATGAAATTAATATATTCCTACCTTCCTTCTTCATCTGGTATGATGAAACCATTATCTGATGGTATCCCAGATTCTCCAGCCCATAAGAAAGCGTCTAAAACAAACAGGTAGGAATTAAAAAACGATTACCAAGAAATCAAGGAAATGGTGTAGAAATCAAGGAAGTGGTGTAGAAACCATGAAAACATTTCGATGAATATAAGAATAAAAAGTAAATATGTAAAAAAAAATATATACACAACGATATCAGTTAGAAAGAAATCCAATATAAATAATTAGACTTAAGGTGGATAGATAGATACACAAGTAGATCTGCATATTAAATGGATATTGGAATAATTCGATTGTACCTATTCAAACTTCCAGGTATTTGAAGAAAAAAATGGAAACACTCGTTGAAACTACGGGCTTTACAAAGGTTTGGATATTATCCGAATGTTTGAATGAATAAATATGTATACCAATCCAAGTTTCAAAATATATTGAAAATATTTGGAAACAACCATTCAAATATTTCGGATGGAGTGTATGTCTGAAGAACCTTTTAAAATCAATTTTCGTGCAAGGCAATTATTCAATGACGGTCGAGATGGAAAACCCTGATTTGATTTTCGACATTACACTAATAAAATGACTGGTCTATTCCTTTTGTGTTTATTGTTAAAGATAAGCATGAGTTCTGATAATGATAGAAAATGAATACTCACATAATCCAACAAAAATTACACTGAATGTTTAAGATTACAAAATTAATGACATATGTGCGAAACGATTTTGGTAGAGAGAGTATAGGGGCTGAGTTCGTTCGTTCGTGTCTCCTTAGATCAAGATTAATATATATCAATCGATTTGGTCGATCCAGGTTGATGGCACAAACACGACACTATACTGGACAGAGATCCTAGTAATTACAGAGGTTGGTCTTTTTGCTCTGTTCGCCAGCGGTTAAGGTTATGGAATCCTGCGGCACATTACTCACAAGAGTTCTAACAAGCCAAGCTTATACAGAACCTATGATAAGTAAGTTGTGCATGTACCACAAACAATTATTATTATTACAATAAAGAAAATAAAGAAAATTTGATTTAACACCAGCACTCGAAACTCAGAAATGTATCAAAAAATGAAATGCTAACCAGGTAACCATATAAAATTTCATAGTTATAATAAATATCTATAAAGATTTAAGGGCTGAGTAATGAGCATAGAAAGGTAAGGAAATCAAGGTAAGTAGGCCCGACACCATGTGCTTAACACAGGTCAATATGAGCAAATGAGAGTTGTGGTTTTTATTGAAAATGATTTCCAGCAAGGTTTTGTGAGTTTTTATCCTATTTTACTGGTTTAAACAATCAGTCTACTCCAGGATAAACAATCCAAGATATGGCCATGTTCTCTCGACATACGATGCCCATACCAGAGCTCAGCTTTAACGTAGTAATATTGTAATAATAAAATAATGATATTCAATTTGTATATAGCGCTTAATACGAATGTCTCTAAGCGCTTTACAAATATACTTTTACCCCGGTCATTGGATTCAGTGCTTGCCCGCACACGCTGTGTGCACAATCTCCACTCCCGTGGGAGCATTCCAGCCGGGCGTTACTTGACGCTCACAAGCTATTTGACCATATATAGGTATTTAACGAATATTATATCAGGATATACGATGTTTTGCTAAACTTAAAACAAATACAAATATTTATGAATTATGAATTGTATTTAATACAGAATTTTGCAATCATTATTCATACATGAAGTTATGTTTGTTTTAGGTTGGATAACACTACAGGTGTATCTCCGCTCTCATTTGATCACGTTAAAATAAGCATGCGGTCATATTTATGGCCTATACTATGACATCATGTTTACTTGGCCCCAAGCACCATCTACATGTAGGTCAGTTTGTCTTTCAATGTAAATACCATCAGATATAGAGGTCATCAGTACCAAGTACCAAGTGGTACAGAACATGGCGCCAGAACAACACGTATTTATTCAATCATTCATTACGCTTGCTTGCATATCAAACTACTAAATCATTCAAAGGACAAGTGATGTAAAATTGGGTCAGCTTTTAATAGCACCCTCTCCTCCAAAATCTGTATATAGTATTACCCGTCTGACACTGTCTTCCGACCTCCTTTACTTTCTCTTTCTGCAGGTGATTTTATATATATTTGTTAATATATTGATTGATTAATTATTGTTATCCTAGTATTATTTTTTTATATTTGTTTTTTTGGGGAGGGGGGATTTTCAAAACATTTTATTGGGGGCTTTATCTCTTAGGGCGTTGGCTATTTAGGTGAGGCTCTCGGAAAAAAAACCTCCCAATCTACATACATACAAGGAGGTTTTCTTTGTTATAAAGCATTATAATTGTATATATTGTTAGAAAATGTATATTTGTATTGTCATGATCGAGTGATCATATGGAGAATGTGTGATCAACAAGCTGTTATGTTATGTTACCACTATTTGAATAATGATTCATTGATTTCCATCCGGAACGAAATCCCACCTGAATGGATTTGTTATTGTCATCTCACCATAAAATGCATTAATGACTATTTCCCATAACTCCTTGCCATTAGAAATATGAATCAATTTGAAACAATGGGGAATTTCCCGTTCCAAGCCGTACCATGTAATCGAGGGGGAAAAAAAACATAAATCACACATCAAGTATAATAATACTGGCCCGTAAGCATAACTCCTTTACTCAATAACCAAAAACACCCATTATTTCACGATGGTGGCTGTAAGTGGTCTGATGGTCGACCATACATTTTTATCAATACCCTATTGTGGTGATGTGATCGAGGTAATAATGAGAATTGTTTGAGCGCTTTAAGCATCTTTGCTATGAAATTTAATGCCCCAGTGGACCTCTACAGAACTTCCTTGTCAGCATTTTCATCGGTATAAAATCTACAACGTGTGACATATATTGCAGAATTGTTGTAAAGTGACAGTGACACATAATTATATGAAACTTTTAGAAAATGTAATCGCCGAATTATTCGTTGAACTAAACAAGGAATATAATAATTCTTTCATTAATATATTCTTAGTATAAGCACAGTGCGGTAGAACATATCGAATACCAAGGAGCTTTAAGACATGGAGTCCTATCTAGCTCATTCCCTTTGTACCATCTGTGATGCCGCCAGGAAAAAAATATGTCAGGCATGTGCTTTACTGGATCTTCCTTGCATATAAATACGTAGACAAAAGAACCTTGCCTAGCTGCAAACTAACGGCCACTCTCAAAGGGAAATATGCTTTTGTAATGATAATTACTTTTCGCTACCACTCGTCTGATAATACGAGGCGTACACAGTGCTTACCTTTACAGGAGGCAAGCGAAAGGAAATGGAGCAACATTTCCTGAAATATTTATCAAAATTACTCGACTGGGCATGCGTGGGCACTAATCTGACATAAAACATCATAAAGAACTGTACATGAACAAATTCACTTTTTATTTTCGTGAGCCGAAAGTAATCGGAAAAGTGTCAAATTGCAGGATTTAGGACTGTAAATTTTTACTTTATTTTACAAATTAAAGCTGCTATCATAAAATGTAAGCAAATTTCTTGACACAGTAAGGCGTTTGTATTCATATTTTATTATCTGTTTCATTTCCCCCTCGTTAGTTCAAATAAAAAGCGAAATATTAAGGATATTTATTTGTGGAAAAAAAATCACTACTCATTCAAACCTCGGACATCAAATATAACAGCACACCAGTAGATTCTATTGTACAATCTTAGAAAACGGCAGCTGCTTGGAATAATTTGTTGCCAGTCGGACCTCCAGCTCTTAAAAATAATTGCTGATACCTTGTTGCCCGTAAAATTAGAATAAAATTTCTCACCTCCTTTCCTAGATTATTGCGACAATATGATTTTTTCTTGATAGATAAAGTTTGAATCTTCGCAGAACATCATACTAGCTAAATGTATGACTGTTTAGATATGTCAATAAAGTTCTGAGAAGATATAAACCTTTACATCAAGAATAAATCATTAAAAAAATGACACAATCATTACATAAAAAGAGGTATGAAAAACTTATCCCAACTTAAATGGGCAACAGTGTATATTTTCATACGACACTCCAAGCTTCCAGACATATTTTATGATTATGTTTAAATGTGTCATAAAGAGTTGGATAAGCCTTTGTCATTGTTGGACACTGCGTTGTCGCTGACGCATTACTGTGACAGACAAAATGAATGACGCAGTCCTCAATCAGGCAAACGATTTTGTACTGCGTCACACATTAACGCCTCGTTTGCAAGTTCTTACCTGGACCAGCACCGTCATATCTGAAGCCGATGATTCTGAGAGTGGTATCATCCTCGGCGTACACTGTCCCGGCTATGTCATGTGATGACTTATCAGTAAAGGTACCAACAAGCTTCCCATGGTATTGGGCCTGGCATAGCGACACCACTGGAATTGAGAGGATGAGGGAGAAACATTGGGTTAGAAATTGACTGTAACGGTGCGGCCTTGGAAACGACTTTAAACGACTTTAATAGGATAATTATACCATTCATTTTGAGAATGAAGCATTCAGGTATCTCCCACACCCGTTTAAAGACATTGTACAATGTATCTCTTTAGGAACAGTAGTATTAACACTACACCACTAATAACAATAACAACAACAACAAAAACTACATTACACAATTTTGAATTGTTATCCATTGGTACATGATGCACATCCGGATTTATATCCATTAAGAGACCTGCTGCTATAGTAATATGACGATGATAACTCATATATGTACCCTTAACCCTTTCAGTGCAGGAATTATTATAGGGTTAAAAATATCACAATAATTTACTTTTCAAGCTGTATCGTTTTAACCGAATGTAATTATGTAATAAAAACAATACGCAAAGTTTTACTTTTATTTTCCCTTTCTAAAATGCCTTCGTGGCATCTAACACAATGCGGCCATGCAATAAAAATGAATGCATTGTGTGCAGAAATTTATGCCATGACTTCTTGTAATGCATGGATTTTTTGGAGTATAATTTCAGGGCTCTAATTCAAAGGTCTTTTGAGCCAAACCACATAACGTGGAGTGCATGCAGGCAACAATAAAGACATTTATCAGATTTGATAATATTTCAGTTGAAAGCAGAAGCATAAGTTTGATTGGGGAAAGTTTGAGCTAAGTCGGACCAATAATAGTAGAATTATGATTTTTTTTTTTCAATATGAGATTACTAAAGAGATGCGATACTCAAATAGAGAGTGTTAGTCCCTGGATCGTGACGAAGACACGGACAACGCTTTCGTTTGCCGTGTACACAAATATTTTTAAGTTCTGTTTTTCTCCCAAGTGCCTTTTCCCTTAGGGCACTACTCGAAATCATTATTCATAGGATATTATAAAAGGTCCTCTAAAGAGAAAAGATCCTCCCGAGTCATAGATACTTGATAAATTGAAAGTTTAGTCTATTTTGTGTTGGTAAAAAAAGAAAACTTGTCCGACACTACGCATAGATACATTACTGATTCAGCCAACTTGACGAGCCCATACCCAGAGTGGTTACTACTTTTACTAATTCATAACTTTCTTTAAAAAATTGTCCGATTTCATTCAAAGTTTCAGCAGTCTGGTTCTCTGATTTGGATTTCCATTTAAGGCAAAATCTCGTTTATATCGAGTATGCTTAGGTGATAGTACACAGGGCACTTTCAACCCGCTGTCTCAAGTGCACTACCTCAGTCCGACAGCCAAACTGAACTCCACACCGATTCCCAGCAGACTGATTCTTGTCCATTTGGCTAAATTACTTTTTTGTTCGATCATTTGTCGGTCTCGTGTCGTTCTTGTTGGTGTGACTTGGGCAAAGGAGATAAAGTGCGTATCACCTCGGTTTCTAGTTTCATACCCGATGTATTTATGCCATTATCTCCGTTACCATTCAAACATATAGTTTTCAAGGACATTAGAAAGTAAAACTTATTCCGGATTTACTTCTTTACGAATACTGTAATATTCCCACCAAAACTTATCGATCAAAGAACAGAATGAGTAAGAAATTGATACCCTCGTTTTTTACAATACAATACAATGAACATTTAGGGCGCTATTCCCATAAGGTTCAGAGCGCTAACATCAAATAATATTATTTGTCTTTACTACATGTAATAATTAAAGGCTACATTCATAACTTTTTTAAACATTTTAGTCGTGTATAAATACATCTCTGTTATATATATCTCAAGTGCCTAGAGACATCTTCGATGTATTAAAAGCTATATAAAGGCGGATTATCATTATTATTATTATAATTCGATACTTCACTTCGTTGTTTTGAGAAAAAAACACAGGAAACCGACAGGAAATGAAACAGAGAACCTTGACCGACTCGGGGGCCGAAATATAGCTACTCAAATGACGATGACCTAAATCCGACTTTGGGTCAATATAATCATGTAGGGAAATATAGTTAGGCCTATTATGTACAGAACTGAAGTGTAATCGTATAGCAATAAGTAGTTGTTGTAGTAGTATTTGTAAATAGAATTTACACCCACTCTGAACAGCATATTTGCCATTACCCGAAAAATCTAGCAGGTTGTAAACTACATATCGTTTAGTTTACGACAAGCAGAGAATGAAAATGTAGTCTCTATTACTTCATCTATTATGATATCATTTTTCTGTGTATGGAATATTGACTAAAATACAGTCTTACATGTATATACCCACATCATCATCAAGACAGATATATGTGAATGCAGCTATACAATGCAGAAGCAAGTTAAATGCAATGGGGGTATATTCCTATTGAATTGAAGTCAATCAAGGTGAAATTCACCATGGTTGCTAAGCAACTGACGCGATATGGAGGCACCAATGCGTGTATAAATAGCGAATACGGTTCGGGTTCAATAAATTCAATCGTAGTATAGTATGCATACAGTTATACTATGCCTATACAGAGACCCGCGACACATTATTTTAATAAACAAAATATTACAGTCATTTTTCGATTATCATTATTACTAATATAATTATTATTTTTATCATTATTATTATTATTATTATTATTTGTATTATCATTATTATTATTATTATTATCATCATTAATATTATTTTCATCATCATCATCAACATCATCATCGTCGTTGTTAATGTTGTTGTTGTCGTTGTTGTTGATCTTATCATCATCCAACCAATCAACCACAAGTCCAATGTGAGTATCGTTCTTTACGTCTCTAGCGCCCCTTTGAATCGGCTGACATCGAAAGTTAACATTCTTAGCATCATTATATACCCGGTTCATGTGGACTCATGTATAGAACATATTCGCGTATACAGTCATGGGTTGATTTCGATGCCAGCTGTAATATTTCTCCCAGAAAAATTGGAAGATGAGACGTATGTTCTTACCAATTACATTTATCATGATGAATTTATGAAATTCTTAAGAGTAATCAATAAAACACACATAAATCAATTTTTTAAATGTCATTTACCTTTCTGCCACCGTTCTCATATTCAATTAAATTGAAAATGGCCCATTACGGAGTCATCGATTATGTGCCAATACTGCATTGACACTAATACATTCATATATGCATGTATACAATCATATCATACATAGAGAAGATGGTAATGCAATATTACCAATCAAATTAATGTTCATGTGAGAAATTTCGGAACGAAAACTGATCATTATTATTAATTCATTGATGGAACATTGCAATCTTCTTTATATTTGCCCATATAAGTCTATTCGTATGGGAGTCTGAACTGGTAGCCTGTATAACGTTTAGCAGTAATAACCCTACTTTCAATATACAGTCTCATGCACTGGCGGATTTAGGGTGAGGGGCGTCGCCCCTCACCCTGTAAAATACCAGTGATGTTCTTGTAGTATACACAACCCTTTTCTTATATAATGGTATGCGTTTTGTTTCTTTATTTTATTTCTTTTTCTCGCCTGTCAACTAAGTTTGAGATTATAATGTCACCGAAAAAACCCCATTACAAGCACCTTTTCTTCCTTTCTCTGTTTTTTCTCTTTTGTATTAAAGGCTTGACAGTTATTTTGGGGAAATGATATGTACGTCGCCTCTTGGCTTTGTCCCTACATATGGCTTTTACATGTAGATAATTCGTTTGAACCGACAAGGGTAATTCTGCGAGTTGCAGATAAGAATATTCAAATGTAAATTGATAATTTAAGCAAAGCAATTAGACGAATGAATATAAACAAAATATTATGAACATTGGCATGTTTACCGTTATAAAGCACCAACAAAATGACGACCAATCGCCGATTTGCCAGATCCATCGTTGTCTATTTCAGTGTTCACTTGTGATCATCGTCTGCTAAATTCGAAGAAGGAAATATACTCTGGCCGCTTTGTTGATCGAAACAGTACTGACAAATGTGTTGAATCACAGATCCACTTTTCTCGCCTTACGTCCTTCTCTTTTCCTGTATGTGAGTTTTATGCAGGAGTTGCATAACGATAGTAATATATCATGCGTGGTGTAGTCTGATCGATAGCAGTAACAAATGAGAGTACTTCATGCATCTGCATATGACTCACTAGAGCTTTTCTAGAGTACGTACGACGCGCCAAATCACCACTGAAGCGATACATGAACAATGCATGCACTCTACAGGAGTGCCTTTCTCATTGGTCTTTCTATTATTGAATCGTCTAATATATTGTCCGAACCTCTCTTAGATTCGTGGCGTAGATAAATTCACCCTTTAAGCGTGTGAGCACTTTATTTGTTGTACTTAAACGTTGAAGGTAAAACCTCTTTTGATCCAGGCTGCTGACACTGTGGTGACCTGCCCGCATCACATATCATTGACAGACATTAAATTATACTTTAGTATAGGCCAATATAGTATTATATAGCATACAGCACCGACATATTTATCCCGGCTTGTTTATCAAATAGCATATTAGCAGTATTTCTTTCTTTTTTTCTCTCTCTGCATGTAGTAACGTTTCATTTGTGTTATGCTTTTGTGTATACCTTGTAATGCTTGTATTTAATGTGTTTAACACCTTGTCAATTAAACAACATTAAGGTAACAGCTAGCAGAAGCGCGCTATACGTACATAGCATGCATAGAGGAACTTATACTGCCAAAACATCGTTGTTGTTTTTTGCACAAAAGTAAAATCTTGAATTACCTTTTAAACAATTCTGGAGAAATATGTGCTTGAGCTATCACTGTCATGTTTATATGGCCCCAAATACGATTTTAGGCCTGTTTTTTCGATTATATTCGATTCGACAACTGATGCTCGTTATTTTCTTATTAACAGATATTTTCAAGCCCTTTGGTTTTGAGGGAGGTTCTTAATTTGAATTATCTTCAAATACTGTTGGAATTCAACCTTTTCATGTTGTTAGCATGTTTATATAATTACCTTTACTTCTTCAGTTTATGCCTTAGTTCATTCTCTTCCGGTCCAATATTTGTATTAAATGATGCCTATGAATCACGGTGTGAGGGATCCGGTTCAAAGTTCGAGGATTTGTACCCCGCCCCCCCCCCTCTTTTTTTAATGTTAAATCTTGGCGATGTACGGAAGAAATACCACACGCTTGACATCATGAAGTCAAATAAAACCCGCCTTTCTTGACAAAGGGATAACAGCTACAACTAGAATGGAGGTCCTTTGACTGTCTGGCATATTCACNCTTGACATCATGAAGTCAAATAAAACCCGCCTTTCTTGACAAAGGGATAACAGCTACAACTAGAATGGAGGTCCTTTGACTGTCTGGCATATTCACAAGAATGACGCAACAGGGATTTTTCTTTAACAGAAGCCATTCCGGCGAGACAAAATACACGATGAAAGTGGCCTTGATAAGGATTTTAATCTCTCGCTCTACCTGCAAATACAGATAACCCCAGTGAATATATTCATGTAAAAGTCCGGGGTAAAAGTACAGCGCTTAAGAACATCATTATTAAGCGCTTCTTAACTGTTATTGAATCATTATTAGTATTATCATTTTCTTGTTATTATTATATTCATGATATTAATTAACATTATTGTTACTTTCATTTATTAAGATGAATGTTGATCATGTTGAGTGATTAATTTTTGTCGTATCAAGAACATTATGGTTACAAGGTATTCCCAATAACGACAATTAAAAAGAAAACAAAGGTAAGAAAGAATTTAAAACGGCTCAGTAGATTTTCGCACAGTTTCGTTATCTTGTTTTTTCATGCCACTCATGTACAGTTAGAATAAATAGGAATACATTTCTTCGGTTATGGTTTTATTTCATGTCATATTTCTTTTTAAATCGCTTAAAAGTAGTCAATATGTAAGATAATTAACATTACCAAAATAGATTAAATCGAAAGAGGAGAAAAAAAGGGGAAGAAGAAGAAGAATAACAACAAGAAGAAGAACAAGTAGAACAACAAAAATGAATAACAAAAGAAATAATGGGAAGAACTACATACAAAGAAATGGTTATTAGGAAAAAGGAGGAACTTGAAAAGAAATGCTACATGCCATAGCTAGAAAGATTAAATAATGACTTGCACATTCTTTGATCTGAAATAAAATCCGGAAACAGTAATTATATTTTGTGCGGTGTACTTTTAGTGGTCAAAGGACTCATTGAGTGTGTTTGAATACTTTCAACAGGCCTGAAAAGAGCTGTAACCATGATAATGGCCAAACATTCTTAGTAATCATGATTATGATATATAGTCAATGGCCTCCTTGAACTTTAGTTATTTCTAGGTCGATTATATATCTTTTATTTTAGTACGTCATTTCCTTAAGTTTTTGCAATGTAATTAAGTCTAGTTTCCTCCATGAACAATCGTTTTCTTTATCCGGGTGAGTCAGGCCTCCATTCAATTATTCGGAAGCCCGAATTTAGATTTATAAGCCGTGGTATAAACAAGGCATAAAGGTATAATGTTTTCGTTTATATCGTATATAGACAGAGAACGATAATGTAGGGAATTGTGCATAATGAAATGAAAGGCATCCATTTTTGTATACCCTTTCCTCTTACCTTCACCCAAAAGCACTTTAAATATCTGTTACTTTATCCTCAAATGAATATTATATTGATATTACCAAGGTTACGGCTAAAACGACAATTCCAGCACCGTGTGTATATATTAATAATAATTTCCGTCATCATTTTCAGTTCTCATACAATCTTGTTACATTGTTCGTTGTCAAAATTGAATTTAAATGTACTTTGTACATGTTTAAACATGTTTATCGGATGTTTATATTGAAAGGGGGAAACAATAAATGAAATCAATCAAATCAAATAAGATTTGAACGTTGTAGAGTTTGATCTCCTTACAGGAAAAAAGACAACGTCGATTCGACGCTGTTTTCAGAAATATAACAGGACGACTATTCAAAAGGACCGCTATCAAAAACGCGGGTCTAAATGAATAGCGTTCTTTTATAAATAGCGGTCCTTATAAATAGAGGGCAGATACCGTTATTACATTGTTGTATATAATATTGGGGGTGTACTGTTTGAAGTAAAACATTTGGGGTCGTTTGTCGCACTTTTATAGAGCATGATTTGACAATTTTTTTTAGTTACCGGAATAAGCAGCAATAGAGTCCGATCGATAGAGGGCTTTGTGGTTATATTTAATCAAATACGGAAGGAAGAATAAGTGTTTATTGAATTGTACGAAAGCTGAGCACTGCTGGCCAAACAGAAAAAGCCCATCGGCGCAAAATTAAGACATGAACTGTAATCAAAAGCAGAGGCACTGAGCAAAATTGCGTTTTTAGATATAATATTTAAAATACAGAAATGTACAAAATAATAAAGAATTTTTTTAAAAGGAAAGAAGTCGAGGAATATCATGGAGAGGAAAAAAAACATCCTTGATGAACAAAGGCTAAGGAGGGAAAGGAAAGGAGAATTTTTTTAAAAGGAAAGAAGTCGAGGAATATCATGGAGAGGAAAAAAAACATCCTTGATGAACAAAGGCTAAGGAGGGAAAGGAAAGGAAATGAAGGATATATTTTGTGTGTGCGTGTTTTAAAGGTATAGACCAGTTTTGAAAACGCCCCCTCTCAAAAATGAAATGGTACCTCTTTTCACCAATTAAGTGAACAAATATGTTATGACTGATACTTGATGATGTTTTGGGCACAATTTGGCGAATATAGTGCTTTGCTGGGCAAGCACAACGCAAAAGAACATACGCCATGTTGTGACCAAACAGGCTAAACTCTTTATTTAAATGGCTCTGATCATCCCAGTTCTCAAAGAATAGTTATCTACTCAATGAGGGTTCGAACACCCCCCCCCCAAGAAGAGGTCCCTTCTAAATGTTCCTATTTCATATATCGAATGTAGTGAGAACGTGAGGACCGCATGGGTTATATAATAATTTCGGAGTGGACAAGTCGGTCCCAGGAGTCTGCGGCACCCACTCCCAACTAAAATGAAGCATTTATAGGCGTGATTATGTTTATCTAATGGTTTCTTCATAACAAGTTGTCTTGTGTACATGCAAACAATCCTATTTTTTTCTTCAAAATTACTGATTTTTGAAAGCTTAAAATGATAATGAAAGTGAAAACTTCCATTAGCAGTCCAAATCAAAGCTAATATGGGGATAATGGGAACTTTCGGATTTGTTGGGTAAACAAAATATAAAAACTTTCCCTTTTTACAATTTTGACGAAGTATAATAGAAAGCATTACTTTACTTGTATTTAAAGAATGTTTGTTCCTTCGTAAAATATAAGCAACTGGACGGTTTGAGTAATCAGAGTACAAAAGAAAGAATAATTCCTTGTTTATGACACACACAGATTCAACACAACAGGATAACAGATTCATTAATAATCACAGTGATCTTAACTTTAACAATTGTAATTTTTTGAGTCGTTATCCAAATTTTGAAATATGTCTGACTTTTCAAACTTGCATTTAGTTTTTCAGCCGATGGGTTGTTTTCCTTTTAACAAGCAAAATTGCGGACTAATTGCGCCTTAAATTTCCAGCGGCCGGGAATGAATACAATCTGAACATGCTTTCGTTCGAATGATTAGCATATTGAGGAATCAAAAACACTGTAAAGCGCTTTGAACAATAATTGATATTTCATTTATGACAAGCCATTCTTTATTTCATTTCTATTTCATAACATCCCTCTTTCCTTTGACAAATAATGAGCAAAAACACTTAAATTTTGTCTCCCTGAAGATATCCCAAACCATCTTTAGCAACGACATGGACGGCATCTCGTATCCATGGTAACGGTGTATCATCACTGTATATCTAACGGCTGAATTGCGATCCATTTCACAAAGACACAATACAATTGCAAATCAAATTCAAATAACACAAAATATATATCAAAAATCAAACATATATACATTTCATAAAAATGCATTGATCAATTTCGAATTTTTGTTAAAAAAGAAAGAGAAAGGGAAAGGTGTATGAATGGGAGAGTTAGAGTGATGAGAAAGAGAGAGAAAAAAGGAAGAGGGAGAGAGAGAGGGAGAGAAAGAGAAAGAGAGAGAGAGAGATGAAGGGGGAAAAGAGACAGACAAAGGGGTCATTATTACAGATGAGGGGAGATGGCAAGAAACATTCAGAAATGCAAAAAAATTGAGATAACAACTATCAAAAGTCAGTCACATAGTGCAATCATAAGCTGTGAAATTATGTATAATAGTATTACATTTTATTAAGAAGATTTATCAGGAATGGAAGGGAGCTGCACTGGAAGTTTTTTGTTTTAAAGTGGTATTGTTTAAACTTTGTTTGAGATCTTACAGAATAAGTGCTTCGTTGTCTAAGAGGTAAACATTCTTTAAATTGTGGTTGTTTGGCAAGAGCATTGGCAAAGTCTATGCATAACTGCTCACGTCTTGCTTCTAATGGACGTTTCCAATGCTGTTTCATAACTTTCATAATGACGTCCTAAAATGATTTTTGCAAGCTCGTTTCTTATTACGTTCTAAAGTAGACACATGAGTTTTTGTTAAGATTACCATTGAAAACCGGTACCCCGTAATCTAAAATCGAACGAATGTATCCTTTATATATTTGTAAAAGGTCATCTAGAGGCATTCCAATATACTTCTTAAGGAAACGAAACAACTTCCTATTACACCTTTTTATGAGATCGGATACATGACTATCCCACTTTCCTATAATAAATATGCGTCTACAACAAATTCAGTGGCGGTTCCAGAATCAGGGGGGGGGGGGGGG
>BEXV01003446.1:1438-23655 GCA_003118195.1 Hemicentrotus pulcherrimus | reverse complement strand
AGAGGAAATTTGTTGTAATTGATCAGTAAGGCTTTCCCTTCGCAATGATATGAATTTTGCATCAATTCAAAACACTTTTGCTTCTTGGTGTGACTCCTTTAAACAACAGTTGAACAAATTGTAAACAATGTTGCTCGAAACGAAAGTAATTTTGTTAAACATTCGCTGTTTAAACTTTAATGACTGCTATATTAGGGACTTTAAGATTTGCACGTCAACAGCTTTGACTGCAACGTGTGACGTCATTTTAAGGCACTGAGCATGCGTTAAGTCGTCTCAGTCGGCGATCGAGAATGCGTCAACCTTGATTTTCCTAAATCTTGTACATACACATACATATTGATACTTATATAGCGCATTTACATGCTCAAGGTACTAGTATGACTCGTGTGCATACATTATACAGTTCCTCATGTAGACAAAGGAACATCCCTTCCCTGCTATGCAAAAATGTGTAGAACAGGTGTTACATGCATATTCACTTGTTCTACACATGTTTACATATTAATAGCAGTGAAGGGATGTTCTTTTGTTGAGGGTAGAATGAGGAACTGTATATTTTGAACTCTTTCTTTTGTCCGTGATATTCATAGTGTTAATTCCTGCATGCATGTATATCGTCGAGTGCATTCTAAAAGATTTCTAATTGTAGTCAACATAGGCAGTTAAGTACGTTGACACGTATGATCAGTCGGCGTTCGTCGTGTTCTCGTCCACTCATTCCAAAAGTCCCTATTTACTATACGAGAGCTTTTAGACAGTGTTGTTTACATATGACGTCACGTGTCACGTGCCAGTAAAGTGCGCGTTGGCTAAAAACTTTGTTTCACATCATGGCCGAACAAGCTGTAGAGGTGTCGTGGATGAGTGGAAACGTCGCATGACTGTCGATCACAAGGTCCACGGTTCGAGTCCCGCCGCGGCACTAATGTCCTTTGGCAGCCTAGCATAGCCGGATAATGTTGAGCGCATTGACACCATATGTTATCCTTCTTCTACTTGATACTATTTCCTTGTAGCATAAGACTTGCAATCGATTTGAAAGGTAACTTTGAAACCATTGTAATACTATTCCTCGTATTCCTAAAAGGATTTCATGATCAATAGTATCGAAAGCTTTCTTAAAGTCTATAAAAATACCTAGCGTTGATTTACATTTATCCATTGATTTTATAAGTGTATCTACAAGATTTATCAATGATAACTTTGTACTAAATCGCATGTTCATATGCAATCTTGTTAGATTAAAAAAATTCATTAGACGACCATTAGCTAATTTCTCAAAGACTTTTGCAATGACCAGTAGAACAGATATGGGCCTGTAATTTCAAGGGTCGGTCTTTGGTCCTTTTTTATATAAAGTCACTTTTGCTGTTTTCAATGCATCTGGGAACTCTCCCTTTTCTAATGACAAATTGAATATGTACGTCAGTGGCGCAACAATAAAGGGTATTGCATCCTTAATTAATCTTACTGGCAATTTGTCCTATCCATGGGATTTCTTAGCATCGAGGGCATACAGATTATCAAAAACTTCTGTTTCTTTTATGGGTTTCCAAAAGAAGGATTTTTCATTTGTTCTACCTAAATAGTTGTTAAAATTAAGATTAACAGTCGGAATCTTCTTTGCTAATGTTGATCCAATAGAAACAAAATAATTATTAAGTTCATTAGCTATGCCCTCATCTGAAGAAACAACTTTATTTGTCCCCTCATCACAAGTAACTAACTGTTCAATCTTTGTTTTCTTATTTTTATCCTTTCTACTTTTAAACTCTTTGATAATTCCCCAGGTCTTCCTCATATTATTTCTATTTTCACTAAAGGAATCGCTATAATACATTCTTTTAGCATTTTTAAAATAATAGTTACTAACATATTTCTATATTTCTTATATTCATTTCCATACTCTTCATTAAAGTTTGATGACCTTTTTTATACAAATTATGCTTCTTCCTGATAGACCTTACAATACCTGCTGCTATCCAAGGCTTTTTTGGTGTAGATCTTTTCTTTGAACTGCTAAATGTCACAGTAGGTGCATGTTTATCACACACATTTACAAACATATTATACAAAATTCTCATAATCTACATTAACATTTTCATATATATATATATGCTCCCAATTCAGTTTTGACAGATCTTCTTTAAACAGACAAACGTTGTACATTCTATATGATCGGGTATTACCTTCCTCACAAAACACCTCTTTCCTGAACCAGTTTGACCTTTAAAAATTACAAAAATGGGAAAATGATCCAAAACATCAGTTTCAATAACGACTGAATGAATGGCGTTATTGAAAATCAACTCGATCGAAGTTATTGCTCTTGTATGCTTTGAAAAAGCTGAATGATCTGTTTACTATTTATATTTACATAACACAATTAATTTAGTTGAATTTAGTTTAGGTAAAATTGATTTTTTTATAATTTAGGGAATGTTAAGTTTAGTTTGTTTGATTTCATGTTTGACCTTATGTTTGATATCTCATTTTTATTTTTGTTATAATATATGCACGATCTATTGAAAAAAGAACATATTTACAATGGTGCGTTCAGAAACTTAGGCGCCTAATAAATGTTTTGCCTTATTATTATTATTTAGCTAATTTACAAATTACATTCTAATGTGATATGATAATAGCACAATATACACTGTTGGTCATAATGGTGGAATAATTTTTGTTACCCCCAGTTTAGGGAAGGATTTCAAAAAAATATTTATTTCTAATAAATCTAGATAATGGCATACAATGTCAGATTTTATTGAATATTATTTTGCGAGTGTTTGTTTTGCGTGACTGCTAAATCATATGTGTGCTACTATGCTAATCAGTTAAGGGACCTACGTCCTTAAGTCATATTGACAGTAATGAGGATTAATGCCTCACAAAAGGGCACTAATATAAAGCTGATCAACACGATTTTTAACCTGGGGCGTCACGGTAACGAGGCCATTGCTTAACCTCTGGTTCATGACTGTACGCAGTGGTTGCTAGGGTACGCGGCCGCCCCCACAAATCCCTCAAAACGAAGAAAATGCAATAACTTTTCAAAAATTCATTGCATTTCCCCCCGGCCCCCATCAGGAAAAATTCCTCTGTGTGGCCATGCCTTGAACCATTATACATGGCACAACAGGATGCATTGGCATTGCTTGTGTAACACAAACATTTGAAATTAACTGCTTACGCAAAGTAAAGATTAAGCCAGACTTAAATGTACTCAAATCTCTGCAAATATGCCACACCAGTTAGACCCCTGTTACACACACGTCAAGTGATCTGAGGCCTGCCCCGGAGGCGGCTCGACGTTTGCTTTTTTTAAAAAGCCGGAATGAGACTAGGTGGACCCAGTCCACATCTGGATGTGGTTTGAGGCCGGCCTCAGTCCCGCAATCAGTAGGTGTAACACCAAAGTGGTTGGCCGGGGCTGGCTTATAAGCGGAAGTGACGTGACCTGTCATCGTAATAAACATAATACATCGCGCGCGCTTTGCCACCTTCTCCAATGTTATTCTTTGTTTTTATCATTCTATCACTTTCTCTTTCTATCTTTACTTAAGTTATTCTGATCTTCTTTCTGTTATTCCTTATGTTATTCTTTGTTTTTATCATTCTATCACTTTTTCTTTCTGTCTTTCCTTATGTTATTCTTTGTTTTTTTGTTATCATTCTATCACTTTCTCTTTCTGTCTTTCTGGAGTTCACACCAACGCACAGTGGGCCAGAGAGGAACCAAAGTGCGCCAAAACTCATGTTTGGGGATTATTTTTTTATTAATCCAGAGGAAATGTTGGGATTTCCAGGGATTTTCGCTTTAATTTTATTACCAACATTTTTTCTGATATCTAAGCTTTAAGTTGATACCAGATGTGGTTGCCCGATTCTACCCGTTATTATGTTAGAGCCGTTTTTCTTGCAGCATTGCCCCGAAAAATGTGTTTATTTTGGTCCACGGCGTCAGAACTAGTGTCCCTTTATAGAAGAGTTACGACATGACGAATCCGAAAAAAAATGGTCACATGGTCTCTGGACGCCATGTTGTTCCCAGCTTTCGATCGCATAGCGCTGAGTTAGAACTTCCTGTGTATTGTTTACAACGAAGAACGCTTTTCACATGTATAGATTCCCTAGAAATCCCGAAAGAAGAAAACTGTGGGGAACAAAGTCAGGAGATTGGGATGAAACCGCGACTTCGTCGTCGTTTGTGTGCCAGGTACGATATAGCAAGCATACTTCGGACTTTTCGTGTTGTCTTCGAATACACATTGAACTTTTTGTTTTGCTGATGGACTGATGAAATATGTAGGCTCTCATGTTATATAATTTAGATGTACCTTCGGATCCTCATGCAGGCTAATGGGGGATTTACTCACACATTCTAGCTGCTGAATAGACTTTGCCAAGAAGTTAAAGTACTAAACTAAGTACTTCTAGCCAGTAGCAGAATAAGTAGAAATAGAATTACTAATACTAATCCTGGCAGTGTATTAAAACCTGTTCTATTGATTCTCAACACTTCAAACACAACTGTACAAAACTCAACTGATTTCACTCAAAATCGGTTGGCCTACATTGGTGACAATTGATGACACCTAGACTATAAAGCAGTATAAAATACAATTTTTTTCAACTTAGGTCTAGAGTCTACCAATGTTTGTTAGAAAAGGATAATTCGAAAATTCAAATCATGAGTTTAGTACTGTCAAACTAGCTTACACTCAGCCGCATCGGCATGATTGCGTGAATTTATGTATTATGTGTGTGTATTGATTATGTGTACAATTGCTGCATATTTTAACACGTATAGTGCAGCGCTAGAGGTCAGTTTGCATTAGCATTGACTCTATATGCTTTGCTGAAGTGGAATTTACTTTTATTTCAAAGAAATGTTTTCACTTTGTTTTTCATTTTCCAAATACAGGAACATTTTGACCATCATCAGTTCAAGAATGGGCGAGCAGATGGGAAGAAGAAGCTGAAGATCACTGATATTACCACCATCTTCAGTCACTGTAACTCTCCCAGGGTGCGGAAGTCTCCAAAGAAGCGTACTTCAACATATGTACTACCATGACTACATTTTTTCCTAAGAATTTTTGTAATTAAATCATTGTTGAGCAAGAACAATACAATAGATTTCAACAAAGTCATGTTGTAACATATCGATCAAAACAAATATTGTTACACCAGTTGCACATGTCTCCATTTATCTAGTAATTCAACAAATTTATCGCGTTTGATAGAAAGAACCTACTCAACTTCATAAAAACGCTTAAGCATTTCTTAAATGAATTTAAAGATAGCCGCTCCCTTTTGTATTTCGCAGAGAATATACAAGTATAGTAATTTGGATATAAACTACCAAAATTGTAGATATATTGAGTACCATCTGGGAAATCCAAACAAAAAGGATTTTTGTTTTTCAAAAGCACTTCATGGTTTAGAGCATTGGAAATGTCGAATGAATTGATGCATAACAGGGCATTCCCAAAACAAGTGTGAAATACTTTCACCAGAGGATAAGCAAAATGTACATAAATTAGAATAAGCTATGCCTATAATGCAAGATATTTGTATTTGTAGACCCCTGGTATTCGATGTAAAATTCTGAACTGAAAATAATGAAGTTTCTTTAAAAAGCAACAATTTAAAGGAGTAGTGAAAAGTAAAAATTGTAGCACTTTTCATTTCCAAATTCGGAACTTTTGGATATTTTGAAATGAAATTTGAAGAACATATTTGCATATTTTGAAAATAATATGCAATAATCGCTCTTGTAGTGTCTTGCTTTTACCTTGGTGCTGTAAGATACCATTTTCCCATTGTTTTGGAAGTGCGGAGATTACTGAGTAGTAGTCAAGAAAATGATTGAACTTTATATTTTTCAATAAATGTCATATGAAAATAAAATTTACCATGCTCATGTAACAAATCTTATACAAGTGATTTCAATATCTTTCCAAATGTGCTTGAGTACCAACGGGAGTCAAGAAAGCCATGAGAGCAAAGAAGGTAAGACATGAGAGCAAGATAGTTCAGAAATTGATAGAGAGAGAGAGAGAGAGAGTGAGGGGGAGAGATTAAAAAAGGGGTCGGGGAAGGGAGAGAAAGAGAGAGAGAAAGGGGATGGGGAATGAAGAGATAATTGAATTTGGATGTGCATGGTAGTCCAGAAAGAAAGACACAAGACTGAGAGCCAATTACAAAAGTTATACAGGAGAGCAAGGTTAGTTCATAAATTGACAAAAAAGGGAAATTGAGAGAAACATGGAAGGAAACAACTAAAATTGCAATTAATTATGATAGCAAAGATGTGGAGAAACATAATTATACGCATGAATATCTGTATTATATTTCCAATGGCCACGATGTATCATCAAAGTCGTTGTTTTCAGTATGGTTTGCATCATTTCTCCTGTATTCCTTCTCTCCGCTCCTCTAGCTCTATGCACAACAAACATTGAGTATCGAATAATAAACATAATCATCAGATTTTCATTTTGGACCAAAGATGAGATTGTATCAAAAGCTTCGGACACGATGTAAACTTATATATCGTATAGCGCGCGCACAGTTTATATACGCACGGCTGTGGTGCGCTAGAGCGCGGCACAAACAATGGAAACAAGATGGCGTCAAATTATGAGTTGTCGTAACTCTTCTTTAAAGGGACGTTTGGATTTCCAGGAATTTTCGCTTAAATTTTATTAACAACATTTTCTCTGATGTCTAAGCTTTAAGTTGATACCAGATTTGGCTGCCTGATTCTGCCCGTTATTATCTTAGAGCCGTTTTCCTTGCTGCATTGCCCCGAAAAATGTATTTATTTTGGTCCGCGGCGTCAGAACAAGTGTCACGCGCCCCCCTCGCGACGTGATTTATGACCACGAATCCTTCATGATTCAGCCGCGGACAAAAAAACCCACATTTTTTGGGGCAATGTAGCAAGTGAAATCGGCTCTAACATAACAACGGGCAAGATCGGGCAGCCAAATTTTGTATCAACTTAAAGCTTAGACATTAGAGGAAATGGTGGTATTAAAATGTAAGCGGTACACCGCGGAGATCTAAACATTTCTTCTGGATTTATAAAAAACATGGATAATTAGTCCATTTTTCAGTGAATTACCCTATAATTTATCATGAAGATTGTGTTTCTTTTAATTTTAACCCATTCATTCGACGTAATGAACTATCAGGAATATGTGAGAGCAATTAACTTAAAAACTTCATGTTGAATTGATAGATTTATAAAATAAGTCTTTATAAGATTTTTAATATGAGGATTAAAAAGTGAGAATGATAGAGTATAATACAAGCTATGATTTCTCACTAGAAGTATTGAGCTCTCTTGCCAAGGTTTTCATCATGGGCAAGCTTTATATATTTATGACTCACACCTGCAAAACTTCCAATCCTCTAAAATTCTTGGTGTCATTGTGCAATCCAATGTGAAATGGGATCTTCATGTCACTGAAATCCTGAACACTGAAATGTAACAGAAAGCTGTATATGTTTAGGCTTCTAAAACGATATGGACCGTCTTTAGGTGATCTAAAACTGTTGTACAGTGGCGGATCCAGTGTAAAAAACACGTTANAAAAAAAAAAAAAAATGTGCTCACTAATCTATTCTTGTGATAACAAACATTTTTAATACAATGTATATTTTTGTCATAATTTAATTGAGGTTATTGAAAATATCAGAAAAAGCTTTTCGCATCCTATCTGGCACTTCATATATAAGCCGTTTGTAAAGTCATGCGTAACTTTACGAACGGCTTCATGAAACACCCCCCTGGGTACCTTTTCGGAAAACATACTCGTCTCCTTACGCCATGCATCTAGATATCAACAGTTAAAGTGCAAAACCAATCGTTTCTGAAAAAGCCCCATACCTTACTTTCAATAAAGCGAAGCCCAATAATAAAAAAATAGATGAATCAATATACATTTTTTATTTGTATTATACTCTTTTCATAGATGTTGAAGTTTCTTGATTTTTACCCTCCATAAAAAAATTAAAAACCAAAATAACACAATCCTGTTCCCTCTCCATTCAAAAGCCACTTTAAATCTGAAGGCAAAGTAACGTTAAAGTGCCATAACTAAAAAAAAAAAAAAATGAATATCATTTTTCTATGCAATAATACAAATACTTGCAATATCAAACTTCAACAAATGATAATAATATGTTCTTTTCTTTTCGTTTATTGTCTAAATGACTCTCCAAAAATACATGCACGCAATTTATATTCTTTGATGTACATGCATTTTCTACAACTTCCTCTTTACTTCCTGTCTTCATGTTTCTCCTCTCCGTTTTCCTGACTTCATTTTTTTTTCATTCTTATTTTTGCCGCCCAACCAATCTTATTATATACACACTATATATTTCAATATTGACCAATCAATTGTAACTGTATTTTATATGTTAAATATGCAATGAATGTTTTAATTAATGTACACATGACAAATTCATCCATTGGGCTGCGACACATTTGTTTAATAAACCTTGGATTGAAGCATGTCTGTCACTTCTTTTATTATAAAAGAAATCATTTTTACTCTTGAAGTCATCGAGTTTTTGCTCTGTGGTGGCATCAAAGTCTAATTATCATTTTTAGTTTAACCGTTAGCTCATCTTCATCGCTTTCACCCTGTCGCCCCCCCCCTCCTCATCTTTTTCATTTCCCCCGCCTCCTCTCGGTTCCGATGTCCATCATAAGATGAGGCGCGATAGCTCAGTCGGAAGAGCAGTGGTCTCGTAATCTGGTGACCCGGGTTCCGAAACCAAGGCGATGCGCCAGTGCCCTTTGGTAAGACTTTATTCAAGATAGGGACAGATGTGCAAACAATAACATTTAGACTTCAATCAAATATTGATTCTATTAATGATTGGTAAAATTCGATACTTAGGCGTTGAAATTCATGAACATTTAAAATGGGATATTCATGTAAATAACCTATGGAAATCTATTGGATACAAGATCCGTTCCCTTGGAAAACGGGAAATGTTTAAGTTCTTATTTACTGAACACTCTTTATCAATTTTGAAATACAACCCGCATTGATTTTTGAATTTCCTTCTAGGCCAACAGTGCAGGTAAACATAAAAACCAAACCACAAATATTACAAAAGCGAGCCGCACGTTATATAACTGGCAACTTTGACCTGAATGTTTCTTTTAAAACACTGTCAAAAAAAAAAATTAATAATTTGGGAAGACATTTATGAAAGAAAAGATTACTTTCTTGCCACACAAATGTTTGAATGTATGGTCTTGCCCCTACACAGCTTTGTAATAATATCGAAATGTTTTGTGAACGACATAATCACCGTGCTAGGAATAATAATATTCATAATGTAGTCGCACCTGAAGTTCACCTCTCATATTTTGAACAAGCCTTTAAATTGTCCGGTGTTAAACAATGGAATGGCATTCCCCATTTTATATTACAAAAAAATGATTTAAACTTTTAAATTGATTTATGAGGAAGTTCTATTTCTTGATTTATTTTGTAAATATTTATAACTAGTGTACTTTTTCTTATTAAAGGAAAAGTTGAGTTCTGTTGCAGAGGGCACTTCACAAAAAAATTGTGTGTGTGAGATATTAAAAAAAACTGAGTGTCAATTTTGAAAGAACTCATTATTCAAAAGACAAAAACATCTTCGTTTGATCAAAATCGGTTTAGAGACGGCTGAAATATCCTTAAATATAACAGTTTCTAACATTTTTGTTCCACCACAAATATTTGATAATTTGAACCAGGCATTGAAAAATAAAAAAAAATAGCGCCTCCTACGTTGTCTTCCAGCAAATGCCGATTTTGGCTTTTTCGTGTGGGTCATATTACGCACAACAAGCCGGCCTATCTATTGTTATTATTTATTAATTGTTTAATTAACGGTCACCACATTTGATTTAAAATGGAGCTGAATTGGTATGATCGTTTTGGCTAAATTTTACACATGTTGGGGTCTAAAATTACCTTCATAGTAATTTTAGGTCCTAAAAAGGGCACTAGAAATGTCATAGATAAGAATAAGAGCAATAACCATGCACTTTTGCGGTCTGAAAGCAGAACTCATCTATCCTTTTAAGCACATAATGAGCATGCTGTGTTGTCTTGACTTTTAGGGAGGCAAGATTTGTGCTACCAAGTAATCATTATGTATGTAATGTGCACACCTTGAAAAAAACACATATATATTATATCAGTGTGTTTAAAATAAAAAAAAAACAACCTATTATTGGGTGGGGCGAACTCGGGAACCACGAAAAGTGATGATTTCAGTAGTCATTCAATTTATTACCAAAACCAAAGGACGGCTATCGTTAAGCCGTGATCATGACACTACTTACGTTGTTGGCATCCACCTGATAATGCCACTTGAACACCTGAAATGTCTGAAGAAAATATTAGTAGGTTCAGAGAAATACTCGGAACTACGAACTGATCAATGATATACAACATTCATAATGTATATCAATCTTAAGAAACTTGTTCCCCAGTTGTTCGTATTTGGCCGGAATTGCCATTTTTAAACATCGAAGTCGTAACACGTGTTTCCATATCATACTAATAAAAATGGTTTCCCCATGGCGACCCTCTCTCTCCCTCTCCTTTTCTCTCTGTCCGTCCACGCTGTGTCTCTTTTCCTCCCTCCTCTGTCTCTCTGTCTACTTCTCTTTCTGCTGTTTCCCCTCTTTTCCCCATTTTCACTCTCTCACCCTTATTTTGTTTGTGTACCATCTTCATCTTGTCATCCTGCTACTGTTCTAATTTTTAATTTTGTCTATTTTTGTTTTCCTTTTTTTCCTTGATTCCGTAATTTTTTCAAAATTGAGTTATGAATGTATAACGATTAAATTATTCATTGTGTGAACATACATCTAACAAGCATTGCTTCCAAGTAGGTTAGTTTTCCATATCCTGCAACCAAATAATTATTCATTACAAGACTTAAAACAATAAATGTCAAAAGATATTTCAATGCTAATTGGTTGTTATATCATAACCATTGTGATCATCTTGTCATTGTTTATTTAATGTGGAAAATGAAATTATTTTGCTCTGTATAGAGCGACTCAGTGGCGGATCTAGCTTTTTGCGAAGGGGGGGGGGAGGGTTGACCAAACTAATGACGATGCAGAGCATCGTCCACGAGCCGCGAAGCGGCGAGCCGATTTTTTTGGGGTGTTTATTTGAACCCCGTAAGTGATGTTTTCCTGGCATCTATTAACACAATGAAGACCATAAAAAGCAGTGCATGATAACGTCTTTTTAAATCAAGTAACAGATAAATACACAGTTATATCCAGAGTTATCATGTGTTTGGTTAAGTTACCAGATGAGTTGAATATCTTCTCACAATATTTTCACTTGAAAGGGTTCTCTCCAGCGTGCGTTTTTTTTTTCGGGGGGGGGGGCCGCCCAAGGGGGTGGTATAAAAAGACCTTCAAAATGCCATTTTCATATATATAATTCAAATTCGAAACCAACCCAGAATCCAAACCGAAAATTGCCATTTCTTTCTGATTTTAAATCCGGTTTGTCTTAAATTGTTTAAGTATCTTCATTCAACAGTACACCCTTTTACGGTTAAGGCCGCCATTTTAATTTGCTAGTAAACATTGCGTCGGCCATGTTTTCAAATGCGCATGTATTGTTGTGTCACTGCCTGCGCTGTGCGCTCACATCATATTCATACTGGCGCCATTTAAATTTACATTAAAATACACCAGTTTACGGTTGTGTGCGCCATTTTAAACAAAGCCAATGACCTAGAGGTCATGTATTTATGCGTTAATTAAGATTGCGCCCATGCAAATATGATGACATCACTGCCTACGCGCTGCGTTGTGCGTCCACATCATCATTTTCAGGGGCGCGATCTTAATTTACGCTTAGCCTAATATACCACTGACGTGACCTCGGGTCATTGGCACCCTGTTTGGGTGCAATCTAAAATGGCGCCCAGTCTGCGCATGCGCACTGATACAACCGTAAACTGGTGTATTAATGTAAATATACCAGTTTACGGTTACAACAGTGCGCAGGTGTAAACGTGGGCGCAATATTAATTTATGAGTAAACAAAGCTGTTTACTCTACTGACCTCTAGAGGTCAATGACAATGACAATGACAAGTTATTCTCATGTCACCCACATTGGGGTTTACGCGTAAATTAAGATAGAGCCCATGCAAATATGATGTGAGCGCACAGCCCATAGACCCAGGCAGTGACGCTATAATACATGCGATCTGAATAAAATGATGACCCAATGTTGATTCGCATATTAAAATGTCTGCCTTAACCGTGAAAGGGTGTATTAAAATGGCACCCTTGTCTGCACATGCGCACTGTTGTAATCGTTAAAGGGTGTATTCCACATATCCATGCCGAATGTCACGCACCGATGGTTGATATAAATAGCGCCCTATACATTTCCGGAATGGTTTTCTTTCTGTTGCCGTAGCTTCATTTGGCCTGGCCAAACCCGTACCCTTTTTATTGGATGTAAATGCTTCATTATATGCCCTTTCAAGCTGTATAAAGACAGATATGAACTATCATTTATCTACTTTGTGAAAATTGTCCTTCAAAATCGCATTTTTCAAGAAAATCGCAAAATGACTTCAACTTCGATCTTTATATAAACGTAAATGAAACCTAGCTGACATGTGTTTCCATACACGTGGCAATTCTCTGCCAAGCTTGGTAAAATTTGATGACGTCAGCGCAAAGTTATCACCCAAAATGATGAATTTGCTATGTATTACGTAACTGCTCGTTAAATGCATGAAGTACAGTAATGTTGCCGTTTCGAATGATACCAAATGCGGTATATGCTCACGCAGAAAATGTTAAGTAAATCGCATTTGAACAATGGTCACTATAGAATTCAGCTGAGTTTCCGCCCAATTTTAACAGGTGTTGGCTATGACTTCATTTTTTTTTAGACCGCTATTCTCCTCCTTTCCGTCCTTGTGTTATATTTACATTTTGCAATCGTAGTCTGGGTGGCTGAACGCAAGTCATCTCTAAACCAGATTGTTATAAAATGCCAAGGGTGCCATGTTAGACGCCATTGTATACTATTCATGATGTAAGTATGGACGGCTGTTGGTGCCACAGTACGCGTCATCATGTTTTCTTCAAGCATCCAAATTTCGTTGATTTTGCACGAGGTGTTTGCGAGCCCTATCTACGTCCCTTTGTCGATCTCGATTTATTTCAAACTTCGTAGGCATTATCTCCGGCATCCATCCGAGGTCAAATTATTCTTTGTTTTTTGATATCTCTTATGCTTAACGTAACCGTCCAGGAGGCATTTTTGTCTTTTCATGCTGTTTTTTGTTACAGCCTTTCTTTCGGCAAACCTATCTCCACCACCCTAGATGATACGGCCTTCTACCACATTACTCTGGATTGTCCGAGAGAAGCTCTTTTCTCTGCCACGTAAACAACACGGGCATCAATGCATGCATACAGTTCTAATACGATTGCAGTTATAGTGACCTACCTCTGTTTTTTGTTTTTTTTGTTTGTATGTCTTTTGTAAATTGTTTGCATTCCTTTTAGTCTATTTAATAATTGAATAAGGAGTGGGGCGGGGGTGATCGGAAGAATGATGATGATCATTTTTTTATGTACCATCTCGTGGTGAAGAGCACTGATGTTAATCTTGATATTTATCATCTCCAAGAAGCGGGGGGAGGAACAGAGCCAGAACAGCCTCAGAAAATGAAAGATTCTAACCAGCTACTCGGGATAGATAGCAGTCCATTAGCGCAAGGGCCCCCAGGAGGACAAACGAACACACGGGAGACCTCAACAGCCACTGAACGATCTCGTCTACTAGACCAGTCCTCCAAGAACCAAGGGGATGAGCAGAGTAAATGCATGAACCAACTTTCTGAAGTATCAAACCACATCATCGGTGGTGTACATGGCACACCCGGAGGTAAGCAAACTTAGGAACGGAACACTTAGCATCGGAAATGTATTGCAAAACAATTGCCGATTATGAATTCACCTAAAGCTGATTTGCTTTCCAATTGAATGAAATGTTTTTGACAGGGAACGAATACATGGAACTACTGTGTGAGTCCAAAAAAAGTTTACACTAAGAAAATGTAAAAGTCAGCTATGAACGAAAGGTTATCATACATGTTTTGATACAGTGTTATATCCCTATTCGTTTGGTATCATTTGTGTGTGGTATGTGTTCATGCTTGGATAAACATGAGGTATTGTTTGTGAGAGTGTAAATTTTGAAAATTGGGTGGATAGTGATTCTTTACAATTTTGATATTTTTGGATGCCTCTGTAGATGTTTTATAAGCACTAGAGAATTTAGCCCCTAAAACACTTCTGCTCTTGAGAAAAATTGATTATAAAAATGTACCGGTGCTCCCGATAAATGTTGATAAATTTCAAATAGCGCCTACATCCGTACAATGGTAGCTGCGACCATGACAATCTCAGAATATGTAGTTGTGATATTTCATTTCCAAATGAGATTAGCCAATCGGGCGATTTTAGTCAAGAAACATTGTTTTACAACTTAATTGATATCTTGACCTTAAGAGGGAGCTTTACAACATAAAAGGGTTTATCATTTATAATTTCATAGTTTTAGACTCGATTTCAACCTCGATTTCCTAGCAGTTATGTAAGATAACTACCATCAGCTAACCGCGACAACGATCACTGAGTATTGTCTGATCGCATATGCTTCCAATGTGTTCATTTTAACCAAATTCATGACCCCATACCAAAACTTTGTATTATCTTTAAAGTGAGAGAATGAACTAAAGGTATTTAATGGAATGCATTGCATATGCTTTTTGCAGAAGCAAAGTCACATACACACACGCACACATTTCTTTGATGTACGATATTTCATATTTCATATTAGATATGTGTGGCATTATTAATTTTATTAGGGATGGTATTTGGATCTGCAAAGATCGAATGAATACCTAAACCCGATTGTTTAATTCGACCATCACTACTTTGGCACAAGTCGATTATTGCTCTCTCTTAAACAATGTTTCCTGTTCATCCAAGTGTAACACGTACCACACACAAATAATACTAATTGATTAGGGATAAGCAGTTTTTCCATAAGATGTATAATAAATAACTGCTTAAAGTTGATTTATAACTAGATGGAATTTTGACTGCGCGCAGTCGAAAATGATGACTCCGCCATAGAGCAATTTTAAAAATTCATGTCGGTTTTTTAATGATAATGCACTCACAAGCTATTTATAGGCATACATAATGAGCCCCATGACCTTTGACCTGATGACCCTAGAATCTAATCAGTTCATTGGCTCTGCAAGATACATATACATATCATGAGTTGGATGGTAATCTAATTATTGGTTTTCATGATAATGCGATCACAAGCTATTTTTGCATACATAATGACCCCTGTGACCTTTGACCTACGTGCTCCAAAATCTAATCAGATTGTCTTCCTATGGTGATACACACTATCATTAAGTTTGAAGTTTAAATCTCCAGTGGTTCTTGAGATATTATAACAATCTCAATGTATGGAATTTCATAAGTTGACCTCTGTGACCCTTGACCTCTGACCTACGTGCTCCAAAATCTAATCAGATCGTCTTCCTACGGTGATACATACTATCCATACGTTTGAAGTTAAAATCTCAAATGGTTCTTGAGATATCGCGCTAACAAACTCAATACAAGGAATTTCATAAGTTGACCTCTGTGACCTGTGACCTTTGACCTACGTACTCCAAAATCTAATCAGATCGTCTTCCTATGGTGATTAATACTATTCCTGAGTCTTAAGTTTAAATCTTAAATGGTTTTTGAGATATTGTGATAACGGTCAAACGGGACGGACGTACGGACGGACAACCCCAAAACATGATGCCTCCGGCACCACCTTCGGTGGCGGAGGCATAAAAAAAGATAATTAGCAATTTTCTAGGTTTTTAACTTTTTTTTTACTCTCACTGTATATATACAAACGCTTTGTTTCTTAGTACTTGGTAGGATTTCTCCAAAAGACGCCGTAAAGGTGTTTCAACTGTAGGTGTGTCGTCATGTTCTATGTGTTATGGAGTGTGTATGAATACACCTGTATATAGTTCATCATAATTTATCAGCTTCTAAGGTATGGTGTGGTCATTCTTGTTGACGTAATCCCTAATTAGAAAACATAACATATTCTATGATTTATTTAAATAACAGCGACGACAATCTTATGACTTTCTATTTCCGATCTGTAGGAGGAGTAACATCATTTGAAGCGCAAGGGTACTCGGGAGAACAGACCCATACACAGAAGCCTACAACAACCAGTGATCAGCCTCCTCTTGACGACAAATCCTCCAAGAACCACAGGGAGGAGGTGAGTGAAGGCGAAGACCAACATTCTGAAGAATCATCAATCGCCAATCTCACAGATGATGGTCAAGAATCACATGTAGATGTATCTTCTAACGAGCCGTTTGACGATGGACATGACACATCGGATGAAAGGGGTGTAGAATATGTCACCGTTAACTGCTGTCCCTGTCAATGATTCCTCGTCTATTGTTGAATTTGTAATGAGTTGAAAAAGCGAACACAAACTTTGTAATTTCATACTTTTTTTCAACGGCAAAAATACAAAAAAAAACACGGAAAAGCACGCATTAGCAAACTTAAAGTTATCGAAGATTGTAAATCATGGATTAAATGACGGGACATTAGAACATGCGAAAATTATCGGATTATCCTAAAATGTTGATTTTTTTTTTGAGGATAATCTTTCTTTAACCAACTCGGCACACAACTTATACATGTAGGAAGGGCGGAGTACTAAATTTAAGGAATTGTTTGATGCACTTTTCCCAATACAATCCCCATAAAATGTTTATAATTTACACCGCACCAGTACGCCTGAGTCCTCGCAATGGCCCGGGCTCTAAAGTGTTACACATGAAAACTATTTCAAAAGAATGTAAACAAAGAAGCTTATAACGAGACTTTACTTTAAATCACTGAATGTTATTTTGCTTGAGTATTAACATGTTAATTCAGCGTTAGACCTGCGAATATAAATGCCTGACATGATTATTATGCATTGGTAATATGCTATTGTCTCTTATCTGCACACACGACATAAGCATAATACATGCCCTGGAAATGTAAGGGACATTTATAAGTGGAATTGAATAGATAATTATTGCCATGATTGTGGTCGTAGCATAGACGTATCGTTTGGTTATCTCTTTTCAGGCTCACTTTATTTGTATCTTTACTATCCGGGATTACTTGTTCCTTATCGGAGCGTACATCATCATTATCTGGTATCTAGTCGAACTAATAATTGCAAGCTAACCACAGCCCAGAAGGCACACTGTGCATTATGTGTCTACATAATAATTATTTAGAAATACTTAAATTTGACAATGCAAATGCATATATCGAAGAGATATAATGTCCGAACTTATTTCTATACGGTGGGCGCAACTGCATATTATCCACTTGTTGGCGTTTGTTCTCTCTCTTTAACATTTAAAGTACTAAGACAATGTAATTGTAACCACTTCAAGTCTATTTGAAAATATAAGCTGTCCTAATGACACGGAGGAGAAAGTAAACGAGATCACAAATAAGGAGCGTTTGGAATTTCAATGTGACCTATTTGTAGGGGGATTCTCCGATCTCGAACAATTCCTGCGATAACTCAACGTAACCTATAATATACATGTACAAATTTGAAATTGACATTTTATATGCCTCATAATTCTTGACATTATAATGTTTTTAATTGATGATGTGAAGTTGTGGTACGTGTAGCGTACATAATCACCAGAGTTTCAATAAGGAGAGAACTCTTCGTTATTTGATTAAATTTATATTCTCATATGGGCTTACCTATCATAGCAATTTCCATTTCAATCTTTCACTTACTCACAATATCATCACTAGTCTTGTAGCTACTACATTCAGCAAATTCTAATGATATCATTAAACAATTTTTAAATTTGTATTTGCAAAAATCTTCATTTCAAACGAGTCGTTTTTAAAGGTACTGTGTACAATTTGCAGGCCCAACAAATGAAAAGGAGAAATTCCAACGGCATTTGAGAGATAATACTAATTTAGAACTTCCCTAAAAAAGGCGGGGCCTGAAAATGTCTCCAAGAGGGAAATTAACGACTATTGGTTGTCAAATCGACTTAGGAGCTATAGAGCCAATAAGTAATAGTCTTGATTTTCAGACCATCGTACCGAATGGTCATACCTTTTATGCTGCGCAAAGATTCAATCAGTTTAATTTTGGCCATCACAAGAAGTGGGTTATTGATGTAGACAAATGCTTAGGTACCCTTTACAGCTCATTTTCTATGTTATTACCAAGAACAAAAAAAAAAAGCCAGTCAGTCACTCAATAGTGTCTGACAGTGAAGTCTAGCAAGTAAACGGGTTTCCTTGCATAATTTGAATATTATGACACTTCTAACGTTTACATTTCACAGATAGGACATACATGAAATATTCATAATTCCTACAAAGTTCTACATAATTTGAGGTGGCTGCAAAAGGGACATAGTACCTTTGAGTACATTCATCAACAATTATTCATGTGACGATAATTCCTCTGAGAAATGGTAAGTAGGCCTACTCTCAACTATTGTTTTCATGGCTGACCATTAAGTTAATAGTCGACTGACATAATTCATTAACATGAAGCTGTCCAGACAAAACCTTTTCTTGTTTTCTTTTTACAGCTGTGCCTTATTCTGTTTTGTATTAATTCATTTCACATGTATATGCTATCCCAAATTATGTATTATATTTTACATGAAATTGCATGTTTGTTTTTTACTTTGTACAAATGTTTTTAAAGATGGAATTCAATAAACTAAACTGAACTGAACTGAACTGAACATTATTATCCTGCTATAAGTATCTTTCTCACTCAGCGTATGCATTTTATGAATTTGAATAGCATATTTTATGTTACATTTGAAAATCTGTTTTTATTTTGATGTTCATGATATTCAATGTCGCTCATATAGTTGGAATATTTTGTTCACCCCAATTCATGGAATTATTTTTAAAATGATTTATTTCCAATAGATCCAGATAATAGTATACATTCTCAGATTGTATTGAATAATAATTTTCAGTTTTTTTTTGCGTGACTGTGCATGCTAATATGCTTTTGAACTAGGGGACTTACGCCCTTAAGTCATAAATGACAGTTGTAACTGCCACTCAAGACAAATTACAACGCTAGAACGGATGTTGATTGATAGAACGGATGTTGATTGATAAATCGACTTTTCGAAGTATTTATTCCACAACAGTGCCGTGAAACTGTGTGTAAAAACAATGCATAGAAATACAATAAAAGCTCAGTGATTACAACAATTAAATACAATGAGTTGTTGGATAATGATAAATTCTTAAAACTAGCACAATAATGAGTTTCTTTTCTTAATAAGTTACATGGCTTGTGATATAAAAATAATCATGAAATTACTGTTTATCACTGTCTTATGAATATAACACATTACATCAGTGAAATGTTTCAGCTGTAACTATAAAACCTCTTGTCAATACACGAATCAAGTGAAAACTTCTCGGGTTCAATATGTCTGAAAGTTACGAAACAAACTACTGTTGTTTAACTGCTCTAACATTGATTTTCTACTCTAAATGACGATTATTTATCTTACATACACAGTATCACAAAATCACAACTACAGCTTAAAATATAAGCTTTATAACATCCTCACAATCATTTGGGATAACACTAAACACAAGTAATAATTACGTAAATGGATCAAAAGAGCAATGTGATCCATTGTTCGCAAGAGTACGTGTACAATCGCTTATGTGTGTGATTGCTGATACGTCGTTTCTACGTCATAGCTTTCTTTGTTAACAGTACGATAAATTAGTTGGAAAACTGGCGATATTTCATATATAACAAATCGACATATCATATAATAAGGATTAAACAAATCTTGATAACTTCTTCCGTAAAAACTCACCTCGTTGGCGGACATTATTGCCTTAAAGCAGCGTAAGTACGAAATTTAAGGAGGCATTTTGAACGATGTTGTCCCTCGGATCGAAATCCAACACGGCGAAAAGCACTCTATGGCACATTAATACATTCAAGTCATATTGAGTTAAATATAATATTTATGAGAGAAGTCTCTTCGGAAGAAGGGTTTTGACTTGTTATAACAATCATAACATTTGTAAGAGTTATTCGGATTATTCAGATAATCAAAGGTTTGAATACAAAAACACTTATATGCTTGTAAATGAGGAACTATATCTTCAGCGCGCGTATCAATTCTGCGCATCGATGTAATCAGTGCACAAATCAGTGCACGCGAGTGAATAGCGTTGAGAAAGCCACGAAAGATTGTGCGGGCTGGAGGCTCGCTCACGGAGGCTCGGGATGCTCGATGCAGCACACAAAGTGCGTGCGATGCTCTATCTCTATTTACATTATTCATTGCATAATCTCACTGGCGGCAGCCACAACAGTAATGGTGATTAATGCCCCACAAAAGGGCACTAATATAGCACATCGACATGGTTTCGATCATGGGGCCTCACAGTTACGAGGCTAGGGTAGGGGGCAGTTCCCACAAATGAACAAAATAAAATGCAACAAATTGTCAATAATTCATTGAATTCCACCCCCCGGTCCCCAATATAAATTACTCCTCTATATGGCCATGCATTACAGCTCAAGGGATGGGCACACAGAACAGAGGATTTTTTTATGTTGGGGCCGGGGTAAAATGCAATGAGACCCCGGGTTCCGGAAATAAACACACTGTCAAACAAAAGAGGCTCATGGGTAGTTATTGCTTGTATCTGTTCCCAAAAATCTTAACTTTATTCTTTGCCCCAGACCTTGAGGTATTATCATAAAACCGTAACAAAAGTTACAATATACAGATATGGAATAATGAAAGTAGCTATATACAAATATAATTCAAACGAAAATATGGAATTCATTATACCAGCCTCTTTATTATCAACTATAAAAGTCTGCGGAATAAAAGTGTATGACATCAATACAGTTGGATCGCATTACAAAATGAGATATAAACTGTCAATTTAGTAACAGAGAGATATTCAATTTAATTCAATTCGATTCAAATAATTTCTTGACTCATAATTATGTTGTAGCCTGAATGGAATATTTTTTATTTACCATGTGTATAGTAACTTGTCTACGACCAGCGTATAGGTATATTTCAGAAAGCATTCCTTTGTCATGAGTAGCGCTTGGACAATTTTAAATTCAATTTTCAATACTGTACGTAACAAAAACACAAAACATTCTAACAACATCTACTTCTATTGGACAACTACTACTACTACTACTACTACTTCTACAACTTCTACTACTACTACTACTACTATTACTACTGCTGTTACTCTTATTACTTCTGCTGCTTCTACTACTACTACTACTGCCGATACTGCTATTACTACTACTATGCCTACTACTTCTACTACTACTGCCACTACTACAACTGCTACCACTACAACTAACAATCCGCATTATTTTAATATAAAATAATGAAGGAAATTATATGTAAATTTGCCCCAATAAATTTATCATCCCTTGGTTGCTTTGTATAAAACATTTATTATGAGAGTATTTTATTGTTAATCTGAGTAATTATTATCCGTGGAAATGGAAGGTACATCCCATTCGTTATCAAGAATAAATGAATTGTATCATGCAACTGTGAATAAGATTGTCACCAAATATATTAATTAATGTTTTATCTGAGTTAAACTCTAGTAGAGTCCTCAGCCTGATTCAGTCATAAGATAGACGCAGAGTTTAGGTGTGGTCGGTAACGTAATATAGGACAAGATTGTTTGGACTTGCGCATCTGCGCCTCCGATATATAACGTATTACCACACACCCCTGCCTCTCTATTCCTTATTTAGAAGAAATAATATTCTTATATCATACAAAATAGAGAGCTGCTCTAAATGAAACCATAAACCTATACACATTCAAGAATTCATAACTTTCTTTTACTACACCGGTTTTTCCTCAAACGTTCAGTGAAAGATATGCTTTGCTAATCGTTTTTCATTTTGAAAACAATTATGTACTCAGGGTGAACATCTCGATTAAGTCTATCCACACAACCCCCCCCCC
>BEXV01003445.1:0-13649 GCA_003118195.1 Hemicentrotus pulcherrimus | reverse complement strand
TTTTGTACAACATCGAAGAAGATCTAATAGAATGTTAATCAACAAATTATGCTTTACTCCTTACATTTAAGATAAATCAAAGTTGGAGTCAAGCCTTCTCGATTATATTCAGATTGCCTTTGCGTCTGATACACGCAGGGATACGCGCGCGACAGAAAGGTACGAAGTCTGCATATAATCAAAAGTGAAGGGCGCATATAATCAAAAATGCACATCCGTGCAATAAAACATCTATTGGATATTTTGTGACCAACAATCCTCCAATCAAATGACAAGGATCCATGTAGGTGTTGTGTAAAGCAAAAGATTGTGTTGGGATTGTTACAAATTGAATTTCAATATCCAGGAACAGACGTGGCAAGTAAGACGATTCAGCCACCAAGAGGGGGCACTATCCAACTACCGCACCATGGAATAAGCCTCTGCATACCCGCATTGGCGCTGCAAAAGGAGTGCGAGATTACTCTTAAGGTACTTTGTAAAATTCTTCCCTACACTTCCCCCCTCTCTCTTTATACCTGTCTGGGCTGTATTACCCGCAAGCCTACTGTATATCTACCTCGCCATGCGAGCCGATACTTAAAAGCAGCATCTGACAATAATTATGTTCATTCTTTTAATTTTGTCCGATGAGGGCAAATCTTAATTGATGTCTGTTTTCGCTCCTATTTTTGTTCCTGTAGTATCCATCATCTATTTTTGTTTGATTATGTTCAAATTAATTAAGACACTTAATATTTTGATAAGCCTACTAAAACAGATTGTAAGATTAAATATAAATAGTATTTTCATCCACCTGATTTATTGCCATTTAACTCAGGTTCTAGCACAGCCGTCAAGTGTCCTTTTCGCAGAGAACGAAGCTACTGTCTCCCCTGGTGTGGTATGTGAACCTTCGGGAACCACGTTTGCGAGTCCATTAAAGTTGGTCATCCCTCACTGTGCAGTGTTAACAGACCCCTCCAAGGCCAAAGTCATCCTATACTTCACTCATGGCGATACAAAAGGTGAGTGTATCTATAAAGTGTGAAAGCAAAAAACACATTGTGTGGAACCGATGAGAATTAAGTGTGAAGAGATGTGTAAACTTTGTGAACAAAATATAAACTTATGTAGCATGGAGGGGAATTTGTAATACTGTGGATAACAGGGAACAACAGAGGGGGTTGAACAATGGGAACAATCTCTGGAGACACAACGTTTGGAAGCAGTTGCAAAACACTTTGGAGACACTAAGAAATCATTGTGAAGATAGTAAAAACAAAGTTTGTAAACAATAAGAAAAAAAAAATGAAGAGACACTCAAAACGTTTTGCAAACGTAATGGGGATGAACTGCAACATTATCCATTTCTCATAACTATAAATATTTAGTGATGGTCTGATGAAGATGAGTGTTTGTTATTACATGTCCCTCTTCTTTAATACCTCTTTTTCTCCATCTCTCTTTGTCCATTTATATCTTCCGCACTTTTGCAGTCACCAAGAAAGAACTGTCATCAACCGGAATACCTAGATGCGTAGTAAGAAAGGATGACCTTGATGTCTACATTGACCATTTCTCAATTTGTGAAATGTTCATGGTCATTTCCGACTACCTTATTGGGAAACGAGTCGCTTCGACGCCCTACCTTCCAAAATCAATGAGTCGCCTCCAACCGCAATACTGCCTTCTACGTCTGTACAATGATAATCCTGGTCTTGAAGATGTGAGTAATTTGCCAACATTTATGACAATTCGACAAATATGAATTCAGGATGAATCAAAAATATCAAAAACTGTTTTTTTTTTAATGTCCATCTCTCATTCTTCAATTACGAACTTGACAAAAGTATCAAATTTACTATAGATATGAATAATTTATATGTATTTTCTTCAAATTAGAGGGAAACTCTTTTTAAAAAAATGCAAGATAACACATGTAATGTTTTTTCTTCCGTCCTTTTTCAATTCTCAATTCCTTTGGTGTACAAAATTGATATAATTAGCTGATCGAAAAAGAAGAAAACAAACTCGATTATCGCAAGATGGCTTCGACACAGAAAATATTCGTGCTCTGGGAGAAAGGTGAACTCAAGATCAGATGCGAGGTCGACAGCGGTCATGTCACCGAGAACGAAAAGGTNTACCCATCGTCACTACAAGATTCGGGTTCTTAATCCTTTTTTCTTGGTATTCTTTTATGTTTGCACTATCCCAAATTAATGTCATACCAATGCACATATTTCATTTCATACCAACAAATCTTTGTCTTCATCGTGGCCAAAATAAGAGTACCGGGCTACTAGGTAATGAACTTACTAATGTAGTTCATTACCCAGTTGCCCGATACTTATTCATCATGTTTTTTTGTACAATGCGATCCCTAAAGGAATAAAGGGAATACATTTAACATAATGTCATCGACTTTGTTTAATTTGGGAAATTAAATTTACAAAGGTAATCCAAGCGTGATTTCTACATGCAATTCAAAAGGCTATTTGAATCACTCTTTGGCTGATTTCTTTGAAGTATTTCCCAAGTTTGTTTTATTAATTTTGTGTGTGTTTTTCCATCTCACAAATAAAGACCGTAACGCTAGATGACATCTATAGATTAGATCGAAAGGTTGTCAGTTTTTTACTGAAAGCGACCGGAAATTCCGATGTGCATTTCAAGATCAACTTTCATCCTCATTGCGACGAGGGACATGCCTTCAAAGCGGAATTCTCAGGTTTGTGGTTGGGTCTCGGTTCAAAAACATAACCATAGATGGTAATTTCCATGGAAACGTATATTTGATTAGCTTTTGGGTGATGTTGCCATGGTAGTTTAAATTGATGGCAAATTTACCATCAATGGTAATATTTATGCAGTGGGGCCCTTTTGTATACGTGCATATTGGTGCAAGCTTGTATGCATGTGTGCGTAGGATTTTGTGTTTCTTTTAGGGTGTGTTCCTTTTCTTTTGTTATAATCTGAATAGTATTTACTGATGTTGACAATTCTTTGATAAACTGTTGTTACCTAAGGCAGATTTTGTTCTCAATCCCCCAGTTTACACACACAAACACACTCTCTGTCTCTCTCTCCTTCTTTCTCATGTTTGGGAAGTACGATGTAGTGAAGTCCCCGTTTATTTGTTGTGTCTTTATTTCATAATTGTCTTCCTTGTTTATATGACATCTTATCGGTCTTTCAACCTATTTAATGATAACCAAAGGATGAAGACAACCACGTTTGCTTTTCCAGCATTTTTTAAGATTGTAAAGCATCGCAAACATTGAAATATCCTCAGTAGCGACCTGTATCGTAAATGATTTTTGTGGAATAGAAAGTAATTGTTCTTTAATAATCGTCTTTCATTTATAACGGTTAAAATCATTACTCTTTTTGTAGCCAAGTTTGCGACGATATACATTTCCCCAAGCACATTAAGTCTCTTTTTTTGTTGAAGCCTACTCTATTGTATTGATCTATTTATTGATTATTTGTTTCTACTTATCTATTCATTACTTTTCTTGATGCAGATGTTGCTGAAGCTCCTATCTTGTAAGTACTTATCGAGACCCTAAAAAAGTAGCATTCCGTGATAACTTTAAAATGTACACAACCACGTTTACTAAATAAATAAAAACATCTCAAGAAAGTTCCACATCTGCCCATGAACGTGACAAAAGGGGAATGTTATGCTGTAGCTTGACTTCACTAATTATTCATTAGGTAAGCTCTTGTTAAAGGAATCTTTCAGTAGCATCTTTGGTTGTCGCTTTTCCACTGTGGACGATCAGAAAGAGAAAACAGATACTCTCTACGAAGTACACAACTTTTGAACCTTTTACGCTGTCAGTCCAATATCTTACCTTTGTATTAATTTACACCGATATATTTACTATTTTATGCTTGGTATCCGAATGTGTAACACAGATGATAGTGCCACTTATGGCAGACATGAGCGCTATACAAGAACCCACTATTATCATTAGTATTAAGTTCAAAGAATGAAATTGCCCTTGCCTATTTACAATTGAATAGGTGATATTTTCACATGCCATGTTGCTATGCCATACATTTATCATTTACTTAGTGCAACAACGAATGAGTAACCTATCAATATTGAGCGTTGTCCAGGCGACGCAGAATCCCGAGTCAACGTTGAAAGTAACCTTGCTTTAGCTCAACGTGATGTAGTTTTGGTTTTATAAGCAATTTTAATTTGTTATCTATCCATGGTTGGTTTAGTAAAGTTTCCCGATCAATTAAACGCTTGCACTGTAAAACGGTTTAACTGAAAGTAGGGATAATACTCCACAGAGAGCAACCAACTTCATACCTTTCCTTTTTGTCCAGACAAGTGCCTTCCATCCAAACTTCAATGAAACCAGAGGGCGCCACAGCGTCGTCTACAGAGCCACCGTCGTCTTCGGAGAGGAAAGATAGATCAGAGTAAGTCATAATAAAAGTACAAAGATTTGCAAGGTGATAATCTAAAACTTGTTTAAGGGCAGAATGTTGTGAAAATAAACATAATTGTTAAAATATTCCAAAAAGCATTGTGAAAAAAAAATAGTATGTTTTAAAAATACTTTTTGTTATGGCAACGGCAGTGATTTGCTCACCCGATTTTGTGTGTAAAAAATAAGTGTTTAATTGTGTGTTCACTCGTACAGAGAATACCACGGAGTCTTTTTATCTGAAGCTTTGCACAAACGTTCATATACTAGTGTTGCTTCTAATAGGAGATCAGTCAACGTAGGACTAGTCCCACCGGTATTAACAAAGCATTTTCAGTGACCCATTTAATGCATGTGGGTCAAGAGTGGTAAATGTGCCTCAACCTCCATGTTCAAAGATGTTAAAACCCGGCACCTCTGGGATGAGCGTAGAGGGCCTGCATCAAGATAACAAGGCGCTCCCATTCTTAACCCATATTTCCTAGCCGTCAACGAGATCAGATGGAGAACTTTATTTTCATTTAATTTTTGTTCCAGTGTGTGGAACATGACAGAGGGATCAAAAAAATGACTTAAAGGGCAATCCAACCCTTCTACTAAGTTCGTTTCAAGTTCAAGTTCAAGTTTATTTATTTCACTTTATCAAAAATAACATTATTGAACATAATGAACAATGGTAATTATTATAACTAAACATAACTATACAATACAGAAAACATAATGTACATGATAATAGTTGTAACAGAGAATACAATCATATAAATCAATCAATAAAGTGGATGATCTACTAAAAAGCAAAGCCTGTATAATGTATGTCCCGGTTCATAAGTTTGAATGAAAGCATAAACATCAGAGAAACAGAATGGCGAAAGTTTGAAATAAATCGAACCAATATTAAGAAAGTTATGAGTGTTTGAAATATGAGATCATTACAGCTGTGCGAATCTCAAATTGGCAATTTTGTCAGTGGATTGTGACGCAGTGACGGATTACTCTCCTGTTTGTCGTGTAGATAGATATCCCCTTTTTTTCTCTCCCCAAGTGCCTTCACCCTCGGGGCACTACTCAAAATATATCATTGAGAGTATATTAATACAGGTCTTCTTGAAAGAACAGACCATCCCAAGTCATACATTTATGAAAAGTTGAAATTTTAGTCATTTTGTGTATGGGAGCAAATGTGAAAGTTGACCGCCACTAGATCACATAGAAACTATCAAATCAGCCAATTTGAAGAGCCCAAATTCGTAACTTTCTAATTTTTTGTCCGATTTCATTCAAACTTTCATTTGTATGCTTAGATTGTTCTGCTTTATTTTAGACAAGTTTGCTATCATGGTTGGATTTTCCTTTAAGGACAGGTATCGGGATATTTGAACATAATACTTTAAACGGACATGGGGGGAAAGCATTACCTCCTATTAAGTATGCAGATGGATATGGTCTCTGTGTTTCTTTGCTTTTTCGTGATTAGACATTTCGATGAAAATTGGTAAGGGCGATTTTAAATAAGAAGTATTGTTTAACTTGTGTCAACTGCTTTGGGTGTGTTTCTAATATTCACCAAATGCAAAATGTGGCGACCCCTTTCGTTTTTGCAGAGTACGGATAGATTCACCCTTTTGAAAGTTTATATAAATACAGATATTTAGTCATTTATTTACAACGAAATTAGCGAGTAAGTGGAATGAGAAGGGAAAGCGAGTTGTAATTTTCTATCACATGGAATTCACCATGCTTGCGTAATCTTTTTTAATGTAAGGCTAACGGCTACATCAACAAGATTGGACGACATACTGCTCTACGATATCGCCGAAGAGATCGAGACTGATGAACACCTTGAAAGGTTAATGCACACTCTGGAAGTCACACTGGGGTCACAGTCACGGTATCACCAGATCAACAGGTTGGAGGGTCGCCTTACGGCTAGAGGAACCCGTCAGATGCTGATGGATTGGAGGGCCAGAACAGCAGTCATAGAGCAACGGGACAGGCTGAAGGACGCCCTCACCAGGGCTGGTCTGTTGGACCTGAGGGACAGATTCTTCCCAGGCTAGAAATAACGAAAAGAAAAGAGCAAAAAAGAAGAATGTGATGGGGGAAAAAGTTTTGTTATATCACATGACTTAAGTTCGTCAAACCATCTAAGTAGCACGGTAATTGAATGTTCTAAAATGACATCCAGTAATCCTAAAGATATTGTGATGTTCACTCTGACGTCCAATTCTCGATTGTGTTTGGTTACTTTATCAAAATAACCACATTAAATCATTATAAGCTGTGCACAGACACTATACTAGATATTTTTTAAAAGGTGCAAAGTCTCCGTGAAATCATGGACAACTAGTTCTGTTTTAATTTGTCTCCTACATAATACATATACAACACAATGGTTTATTTGTCCCTCTGTTTTGTAGTGAAGTATTCTTTACTGACAGTACCTTCCTCAGCCAAATTTACTGATATTACATGTTTTTGTTTTAATCACGAAATCGTTTAAAACAATCTTTTCTACTTAGAAAATACAAAATGACAATAAGCTGGTATCGGTAAAAGTATTTGCAATAATTATATTTAGTGCGCATGTATAAATAAAGATTTTTCTGAAAGTAAAATAAAAATGACTGATTTGTTGTTAAGATAAAATGGGAGCTAACGTTGCAAAATTCATCACACAGCTGGCAATTTTTGTTTGATTGATCGAAACTTTAAAAATGCGTAATTTTCTATTTTTTTCAAATATTTTATCGGATTTTGCTCAAACTTTAATATGAATATTCCCTCTCATTTGTCCTTCTATACTTAATATCAGGGTGTGCATTCCTTTTAAACACATTTATTCATGTTTTAAAAACTTTTCCGTTCATTCGCTGCCTACTTTATTCATATTTTTGTCAGATAAGCCATTTAAAAAATGTCTTACACTGTCATCTTCCGAATATGATACTATCGTACAATAATATTTTGAGCAATCTTATTATTTTGTATTCCTACCACATTCTTTACATTATTCTGGTAAATTTCTGTTTGTAAAAACATATAAATATCTTGTGTATTTTCGGTGGAGGAAGTAGATTTTAGTAGTAACAGCAACCAATGAGGAGAGGTCTTAAGAAATGAATATTTCCTTGAGGCAATCCCCATGCATTGGTTGTTGTTTTCGTTTATATTTGTATCGTTATTATAATCATCATGTTTGTATTCTTTCATTGGCTATGTATGTTATTTTGTTGGCTGTTGCTGTGTTCCTGGAAATTAAATAAAAAGATGAATGCCATGAATCTGGAGGTTATTAGGCTCTCGGGACCTCAAAGAAGAAGAAGAAGAAGAAGAAGAAGAAGAAGAAGAAGAGATAAAAGAGAAAGGTTCATACTTGTATTGATTATACTACATGTACATTATAAAATTATCACGTTCGTTAGTATATGTCTATATATTATGTTACTTACAGTATGAAACGAAGATATTGTTCTTAGCTTATTTCTACTATACCTTACATTTACATATTCTGTTTTTAGAAAGAAAAGCAAATGGAAATAAATAAGGAATGCCAACAAATCTGTTTAATTCTTACAAATAAAGGATAGTGTTATGTAACTTGTACGTGTATGCTAAGCACTTCCTTAATAGAATTGTCTATGTTTTTAGGTATTGAAACTGTGTTATCTTGTAGTTTGGTTTTGCTTTTTCTTTATAAAAAATGCATGAGTCGAGAAAATTTGAAGTAATGTAAGGGTAGTTGTATGTAGCTGTTAAGCATTTCCTGAATTAAATTGTTAAATGTGTTTTTACGTATTCAAACTGAGTTAATCTGTCCTTTATTTTTCTTATAATTTCTTGAAAATGTGCACGAGTTGAGAACATTTGATTTAGTGTAATGTAAATTGAAAATGTCGGTTAAGCATTTTCTAAATAAAATTTAACATTGTTGACGTATTCAAACTGTGTTAACTTGTACATTTAATTTCTTTTTATTTCTAACAAAATGAAGGAGTTTGAAATTTAGAAAAACAAATCGAAAATGCGGATAAGATGAGGCTTACATTCAGCATTCAGAAATTGTTGTAAGCCATTTTCGAAACCGAGTTAAATGCATACATTTTTGTTAAGTGCCTTAATACGAATTATTACATTCACCTTTCACGAAAAAAGAAAGAATGCAAATTACAAAAATGACATGCTGTGTTATTTCAATTATCCGAGAGTGTATATTTTTGCGTAGCGCCCTCATAGGCACACACACGTAGGCAGAATTCTGATAAAACAAAACGCGTAACAAATACATTATTCATTTTTCCAAAACGGCGATGTGTAGCCTGTTATTGCAAAAAAGAAAAAAAAGAAAATAGAGAAAATTCTAATTCTACTATTTGTAAATCATAAGCATCTACATTCTATATTTCACATCAAACATTCTTAACTACTTGTTAAATGAATGACTGTCCAAATATGTGAACAATTCTCTTTTGCAATTTTAGAATGTGAAAATGATGTTGTTCTTGCTAAAATTTTATTAATTTTTTTTTTTTTTTTTGATACTTATTCTTCAAAATAAAAGGAATGATATCAGACTAGCGTTAGGGAAATTGAGAATTTACATTGATATGTTCGGTTTGAACTGAAGGCTCCCCACCAAGTTATTCAGAGCTATCTATTTCATTAAACAGTGTTTTGGCCTACTTGGATTCAGTAGGGCACGACATGTAGAGGTGTCGTGGTTTAGTGGATACGTCGTCGGACTGTGGATCAAATGGTTCGCGGTTCGAGTACCGCTACGTCATTAATGTCGTTTGGCGAGAAGCTCATCAATATGATCCCCACCCATGTGATACATGAGTACCGATTGCAAAGATTTCGTGAAATGCTGTGAGCACTAAAATACGATAGCATTGCAGAGCCAGGGTAATATTGGAGCACATTGAGCACCTTGTGTGGTGGACATGTGATCAATTAAAACAATTCAATATAATTATTACATACGATTGTAAAACAATATTTCTATACATGGACAATTAACCAAACATCATCGGGTCATTGACTGTCCTCGGCATACTTGACATTCACAACAAACGACGCCCATCTTGGACCTGGTGTCCTCCATTGCCTACACAGATTTCTGATCAGACAGCATTCATAAGGTGCATTGCAACACCCATTCACAACACACGATGGCCATAGATTTATGTGATGGTTGGCACACTTCATAAACTTTCTTTTAAAACTACTTTTTAAGAGCCACCCCTCAATATTTGCATACACCACAACGGCGAAAATAGTGTTTTTATATCATAGCAAAATGTTACGATAATTTGCTTCCTTTGGTAAATTTTGCCAATTTTCTCGGAGAAAGAACGCATTGTAGTCTTCGAAATAAATTAAATATAATGCTGTTAAAGGCCACATATGGTGCTATAGCAATATTAGAGCCAACACAGACAGACAGTGATGGGTTCAAGCTTGGTGGTCTCCAATTCCCTACGGTGTCCAATTCCCTATGTCTCATTTGCAGGCCCCAAAAAATAAAAATGTTAAATTCCAACGGCATTTGACAGATAATACTAATTTAGAACTTCCCTAAAAAAGGGGGCTTGAAGATGCCTTTAAGTGGGAAAACAACGACTACTAGTTGTCGAATCGACTTAAGAGCTATAGAGCCAGTAGGTATTAGTTTGATTTGCAGATCATTGTACCGAATGGTCGTACATTTTATGCTGCGCAAATATTCAATCAGTTCAATTTTGGCAATTAATATTGATATGCTCAAATGCTCACGTACCCTTTACAGCTCATTTTATGTACGTTAGTAGCAAAGAAGAAAAGGGGCCAGTCAGTCACTCAATAGTGTCTGACAGTGAAGTCTAGCAAGTAAACGGGTTTGAGTGTGATTAAACAGGGGCTTTCCCTACGAAACCCAATGCAATACAGCTGTGTATTGATTGGTAGGAAGTTAGTCAGAAAAAAGGGCTCCCTGCCGATCACAAACAATGGTGAAGGTCAGACAACAAAAGAGAACTATACCAAGCATACACCCTGAACTGAATCATATTTTCGTTATTCCCGTATTTCGATGCGATGGATGTAAAGGAAACTTGGCCCGGTGGACTTTTTTATTATTGTGCTTGATTTTTCAAGGTAAAGTTAAAGCCCCGAGTGATATTAGTGAACGCTTCTGTTATGATGAATATAAAACATGAAGAGTATAAGAACACCGTCATATCAAACGTTAAAACGTATTATACAAACACAAGCGTGGAATCATACTTTCTCTCCAAGCAATCGAGAACTGATTTCTTTCGTGGTGCAGTCACTTTAATATGGAGCATCTACTATGATAATATTGATACACTGAACGTTTGTCAACCGAAGCCAAATATTGAGTGTCTTATTAAAGCAATCTTTTACACATGCAAGTGGTAAAGTATGGAACTATTTCCATCCAATATTCAATCCTTCAACACATCCAGAAGATAAACCCCTCAGGAATATCTAACAATAACATAGTTAAGCATTTCAATTGAATTGCCAAATATTTCCATGGCCCATGGGTGTTCTTAAATAATTAGAGTTGACTCCGTAAGTATTCTTCTTATTTTCTTCGCCATCCATACTTCTCTTTGCCTTTCTTTCACTTGTCTACATCTCTTTTTCTTTCTCTTGATATGGTACTGGTTTAATTTTATCGACTCTCATCTGAATTGTTCTTGTTGATACATAAAAATATACAGTGCGTCCCAGAAGCAATTTGAAGAGAGGAAACCAAAAAGTCATTTGGCGGGCGGTATCTGAATTTAAAAGGAAAAATCACATGTCTAGAAAGTTCAATTTCTCCCCTTTCATATGACACCTTAATCAGGAAAACTGAGTCAGGAATAACAAAGTTCTGTTTGTTTAAAGTAATGCTTGCATTTCCATAATTTTATCAAACGGGTTCGTTTTTACTGGCTTCTTGCCGTTGCAACGAATAGAGTTGACATAAGACCTAATTCCCTTTCTTTAACGATCAGCCATGCACAAAGAAGACGAAAAAACCTGAGCATGGCTGGTCTTCAACGAAACGGAGTTAAGTCTTTTGTCAACTCTGTTGCTACGGCATGCAGCCAGTCAAAACGAACTCGTTTGATCAAATTTTTAAATTGCAAGCATTTTCTAAAACAAACAGAACTTTGTTATTCCTACCTCATTTGTCCTGATTGAGGTGTCATATAAAAGTGCAGAAATTAAACTTTCTAGAAATGTGATTTTCTTCTTGAAATTCAGATACCGCCCGCCAAATGACTTTTTGGTTTCTTTTCTTCAAATTGCTTTTTATCACTCATGTGTGAAATGTATGAGTTGCATCAAATGAAAGGAGAGGATATAAGCTTTCCAAATATGTGTCATTTATTGATTATAATTGTGATTAAGTCATGATAAAACATCGCTAGTTCTCGGTTTCGTTTTTTTTTTCGTTTTTTCGTTTTTTTTCTGGGACGCACCGTATAAGAAGTATCTTCGTATTAAGATGTTTAAATGAATAAATGATAATGTTTTACATGGGAAATCGTACACCCCTTACCTGAAAATGAGGTTCAGACTATCCCTAAAACCGACACGCACCAAGCCCACGCGCACGCACGCACATTATGTATGAGTCTCCGGACTTTTTATTCAGTATGTTTTTATTTACAATTAAACCAGAATTGAATTTGAATTTGAATTTGAATTTGAATATGATTTCTCACCCAGAAGACGACTACAGCTCTGTGAAGGTTAGATCTCATGAACTTAGCTCTTTAAATGTTATATCATTATTATCTTAGAATAAATTAAAGTATCCCTAAGTAAAATGAATGCATATCCCGGGGGGGGGGGGGGTTAACGTTTCTAGTAGTTTTTGAAATAGTTAAAAGTTCATTACAAGGTCAGGGTGATTCAGTGCAGGAAATAGAAACCGTTTCCGTCCATAGATATCCTCATAACCACTAAGTATACATCCGTAACAACCAACACGATTGCATCAGTTCCTCATAGATTAATTGATATAATACCGAGTCGAAAAACTAATGTTCATTGTATTTTTATTCAGTGTTTGAGCCTGGAAAGCGGCAATAACTTTGTACAAATCAGTCCTACCCCGGAATCCTACTCGGCTTTACAACGGCATGGTGTTTACATATGACGGAGATTGAACAACGTTCTGCTGTTCTCAATTTTTGGAGTCCCTTTGTCCATTAAGCACCTGACCGGTTCACAAAAAAACCAAAAAAAAACAAAAATGTTTCACTTCATGTACGTACCATCAGGGGCTGTTAACCCTCAAGGAGGAAGTATTTTGTCTTTAATTTGATACTTGGCATGATCGACTTCCTTTTCAATACTCAATCACAATAATCGGGAACTGGAATCATATCACAGTCTGTATAGAGTTGCTCTGTCGTATCAGGATATTTAACCCGAATGGATATAACTCAAAGTGCCATTTTCGTGCTATGTGTACATAGGGAGGGATTCATATATTCAATATTGGACTTCACTATTAGGATTGCATCTCACTCTGTGTGTTCTTGTGATATTGACAATGTCTGGGGATACAGTACTTGGATGGTTAAGAGTGTTCCTGCCTCTTACGTTGATATGGATCCTTTCGTCTTCAAGAGGTCTGTATCAAACTTACTAGATGTTTCTTCTATTCTATTTCAGTAGCATTGGTCTGCCTATGAAGTTCAAAAGTGTCGACACTTTTTTTAATTGTTTATTACCAGGCAGTCTGTTTTTCGTAGGACATTTGGCATGTACGGAAAAAAAAAACTGTTATGGCAACTGCTATAATATTGTAGTTCACGTTCATTGAGGCTATCACTATATAAATTTCGATAGGCTGAACTACATTGGCAATGAAGAAAACATGGCACCATGTAATTATAATTGCTTAACACAGTGAGTATAATGATGATCTGCTCCTATGTATAAAGCCAATGTAGCCACATTTTATGCGGGCTCGACAATTGTAAGACTTCGGCATTGCCAGGTATCCATTGATTACACCTGGGGGCATGGATGGTGAGACATGTGGGCAAGACACCTTGTCTAAGGGTGTTAGAATCGAGCGAGGATCAAACCCGGGTCCTCTCGTATGAGAGTCAGGATCATTCACCAAAATAGGTGGGTATGGTAAATCTACCGTGTTGATGCTTTGTATCTTATTATCTTACAGTTGAATGTCAGGAGTGTTCTACG